>JADLSH010000301.1:172500-175417 GCA_016169945.1 Trachythela sp. YZ-2020 | reverse complement strand
CGTTGACGAAAGAGGCCCTTCTCGAAAGTAGCCGGTTGACGAAAGAGGCTTCTCGAAAGTAGCCGGTTGACGAAAGAGGCCCTTCTCGAAAGTAGCCGGTTGACGAAAGAGGCCCTTCTCGAAAGTAGCCGGTTGACGAAAGAGGCCCTTCTCGAAAGTAGCCGGTTGACGAAAGAGGCCCTTCTCGAAAGTAGCCGGTTGACGAAAGAGGCCCTTCTCGAAAGTAGCCGGTTGACGAAAGAGGCCCTTCTCGAAAGTAGCCGGTTGACGAAAGAGGCCCTTCTCGAAAGTAGCCGGTTGACGAAAGAGGCCCTTCTCGAAAGTAGCCGGTTGACGAAAGAGGCCCTTCTCGAAAGTAGCCGGTTGACGAAAGAGGCCCTTCTCGAAAGTAGCCGGTTGACGAAAGAGGCCCTTCTCGAAAGTAGCCAGTTGACGAAAGAGGCCCTTCTCGAAAGTAGCCGGTTGACGAAAGAGGCCCTTCTCGAAAGTAGCCGGTTGACGAAAGAGGCCCTTCTCGAAAGTAGCCGGTTGACGAAAGAGGCCCTTCTCGAAAGTAGCCGTTGACGAAAGAGGCCCTTCTCGAAAGTAGCCGGTTGACGAAAGAGGCCCTTCTCGAAAGTAGCCGGTTGACGAAAGAGGCCCTTCTCGAAAGTAGCCGGTTGACGAAAGAGGCCCTTCTCGAAAGTAGCCGGTTGACGAAAGAGGCCCTTCTCGAAAGTAGCCGGTTGACGAAAGAGGCCCTTCTCGAAAGTAGCCGGTTGACGAAAGAGGCCCTTCTCGAAAGTAGCCGGTTGACGAAAGAGGCCCTTCTCGAAAGTAGCCCGTTGACGAAAGAGGCCCTTCTCGAAAGTAGCCGGTTGACGAAAGAGGCCCTTCTCGAAAGTAGCCGTTGACGAAAGAGGCCCTTCTCGAAAGTAGCCGGTTGACGAAAGAGGCCCTTCTCGAAAGTAGCCTGTTGACGAAAGAGGCCCTTCTCGAAAGTAGCCGGTTGACGAAAGAGGCCCTTCGAAAGTAGCCAGTTGACGAAAGAGGCCCTTCTCGAAAGTAGCCGGTTGACGAAAGAGGCCCTTCTCGAAAGTAGCCGTTGACGAAAGAGGCCCTTCTCGAAAGTAGCCGGTTGACGAAAGAGGCCCTTCTCGAAAGTAGCCGGTTGACGAAAGAGGCCCTTCTCGAAAGTAGCCGGTTGACGAAAGAGGCCCTTCTCGAAAGTAGCCGGTTGACGAAAGAGGCCCTTCTCGAAAGTAGCCGGTTGACGAAAGAGGCCCTTCTCGAAAGTAGCCGGTTGACGAAAGAGGCCCTTCTCGAAAGTAGCCGGTTGACGAAAGAGGCCCTTCTCGAAAGTAGCCGGTTGACGAAAGAGGCCCTTCGAAAGTAGCCAGTTGACGAAAGAGGCCCTTCTCGAAAGTAGCCGGTTGACGAAAGAGGCCCTTCTCGAAAGTAGCCGGTTGACGAAAGAGGCCCTTCGAAAGTAGCCGTTGACGAAAGAGGCCCTTCTCGAAAGTAGCCGGTTGACGAAAGAGGCCCTTCTCGAAAGTAGCCGGTTGACGAAAGAGGCCCTTCTCGAAAGTAGCCGGTTGACGAAAGAGGCCCTTCTCGAAAGTAGCCTGTTGACGAAAGAGGCCCTTCTCGAAAGTAGCCGGTTGACGAAAGAGGCCCTTCTCGAAAGTAGCCGGTTGACGAAAGAGGCCCTTCTCGAAAGTAGCCGGTTGACGAAAGAGGCCCTTCTCGAAAGTAGCCGGTTGACGAAAGAGGCCCTTCTCGAAAGTAGCCGGTTGACGAAAGAGGCCCTTCTCGAAAGTAGCCGGTTGACGAAAGAGGCCCTTCTCGAAAGTAGCCGGTTGACGAAAGAGGCCCTTCTCGAAAGTAGCCGGTTGACGAAAGAGGCCCTTCTCGAAAGTAGCCCGTTGACGAAAGAGGCCCTTCTCGAAAGTAGCCGGTTGACGAAAGAGGCCCTTCTCGAAAGTAGCCTGTTGACGAAAGAGGCCCTTCTCGAAAGTAGCCGGTTGACGAAAGAGGCCCTTCTCGAAAGTAGCCAGTTGACGAAAGAGGCCCTTCTCGAAAGTAGCCGGTTGACGAAAGAGGCCCTTCTCGAAAGTAGCCGGTTGACGAAAGAGGCCCTTCTCGAAAGTAGCCGGTTGACGAAAGAGGCCCTTCTCGAAAGTAGCCGGTTGACGAAAGAGGCCCTTCTCGAAAGTAGCCGGTTGACGAAAGAGGCCCTTCTCGAAAGTAGCCAGTTGACGAAAGAGGCCCTTCTCGAAAGTAGCCGGTTGACGAAAGAGGCCCTTCTCGAAAGTAGCCGGTTGACGAAAGAGGCCCTTCTCGAAAGTAGCCGGTTGACGAAAGAGGCCCTTCTCGAAAGTAGCCGGTTGACGAAAGAGGCCCTTCTCGAAAGTAGCCAGTTGACGAAAGAGGCCCTTCTCGAAAGTAGCCAGTTGACGAAAGAGGCCCTTCTCGAAAGTAGCCAGTTGACGAAAGAGGCCCTTCTCGAAAGTAGCCGTTGACGAAAGAGGCCCTTCTCGAAAGTAGCCAGTTGACGAAAGAGGCCCTTCTCGAAAGTAGCCAGTTGACGAAAGAGGCCCTTCTCGAAAGTAGCCGGTTGACGAAAGAGGCCCTTCTCGAAAGTAGCCCGTTGACGAAAGAGGCCCTTCTCGAAAGTAGCCGGTTGACGAAAGAGGCCCTTCTCGAAAGTAGCCGGTTGACGAAAGAGGCCCTTCTCGAAAGTAGCCGGTTGACGAAAGAGGCCCTTCTCGAAAGTAGCCGGTTGACGAAAGAGGCCCTTCTCGAAAGTAGCCGGTTGACGAAAGAGGCCCTTCTCGAAAGTAGCCGGTTGACGAAAGAGGCCCTTCTCGAAAGTAGCCGGTTGACGAAAGAGGCCCTTCTCGAAAGTAGCCAGTTGACGAAAGAGGCCCTTCTCGAA
>JADLSH010000301.1:160000-165000 GCA_016169945.1 Trachythela sp. YZ-2020 | reverse complement strand
TCGTTGCGTTCTAGCACGGATTCTGATTTAGAGGCGTTCAATCATAATCCAACAGATGGTAGCTTCGCACCATTGTCTTTTCAGGCAAGTGCATGAGCCAATTGTCTGAATCTGCGGTTCCTCTCGTACTGAGCAGAATTACTATTGCAACAACCATTCAACAGTAGGGTAAAACTAACCTGTCTCACGACGGTCTAAACCCAGCTCACGTTCCCTATTGGCGGGTGAACAATCCGACGCTTGGCGAATTCTGCTTCGCAATGATAGGAAGAGCCGACATCGAAGGATCAAAAAGCAACGTCGCTATGAACGCTTGGCTGCCACAAGCCAGTTATTCAACCTCACACTTTCACGTTAATAAACATTCTTACATGTTAGACCACACGTTAACGTTCTTAGCTCCATTACGATGGTTATACAACAATATACGTATATTCACAAATTTACATATGTATATATATATATTGTAACTTTTCTGATGAAACAAACTTTGCACTTTAACTTACGGCATTAGACAATGCTGGTAAAAGTGTACTGTCTGTGAAAATTTTACGCTGTGGGAATTCCAGGGGGGGTAGTTACGAGATGTTAAATATGGCCCAGAAAGGCCAAATATTTTCCGGATTTTGAACCCCCCTGAATTTCTGGTTTTGTTACTATTGCAAAAAATTTTCCAATGGATGCTCTCTGTTTGTAATTGCAAACATAATGTTAGAAGGACAGCTACGTATCTCATTTTGTTGGCATTTTATGGATTGGTAAACATTGGTTCAGAGAGGTTAAATATTTTTCCATTTTAAAATGAAAATAGATAATCCATCCGGGCTCCGTACTGTGTGGGCGTACGAGTACGAATTTTGGCTGCCGCAATTTTGGTAAACTTTCTAGCTACCAGGCCAAGAACAAGTGATGTGGGTATATTATTTCTTGATTTATATTGCATCAAACATTGCTCCAGACAGCAAAGGTAGAAAAAGAAAATCTTATAACGTAGATATTTGCCAGGCCAGGAGGATGTTCTCGATATAACGAGAGCACGCCTTGCATTGGAGCACAGATTTGGCAAAGTCAGGAGGATGTTCGGAGTATACCCAGTGAATGCATTGCCCATACATTTTAACCAGGAGGATGTTCTGGATATAACAAGTGAACGTATTATATCTTAGCCATATTTTGCAAAGTCAGGAGGATGTTGTTCTTACAACTACTAACATCTTTCAGAGTTTTCTTTGACATGCCGCATATAATGCTGCAAATGTAGCGATCGCTTTAGTCATATCTTCCCCGAACAATATCGATACAGAGCATCAACGAACGAAGGATGTTGTACAAACTTGAAAAAATAAGCAGGTATTAACATAAATTATTCCAAAATCTGGAGGATGTTCTCGATTAACCAGGACACGCCTTGCCTTGTAACATACATTTGGCAAAGTCAGGCAGATATTCAGGATACACCCAGTGAATGCATTGTCTGTTATCCAGGAGGATGTTCTGGATATAAAAGTGAACGCATTCTATTTTAATATAGATGTTAAACATCCCGAAGGATGTTGTACTTGCAACTACGTACACTGTTCAGAGATTGCCTTATGCGCTCCACATATCATGCTTCAAACATAACCATCGCCTTAGTCATGTCTCCACCGTACAATATCGTTACAGAAGAGCATCAATTGGAGGATGTTGTACAAACTTAAAAAATGAACAGCTATTAACGAGGGTTTTACAACGTCAGGAACATGTTGTTGAAAAATAACGAGTGAACAATCGCTAACCTGTTGTTTTTTGGCCAGTAAGATGTCCTCGACATAAGCAGTAAACGCCTGTGTGATGTTCAGGATATATGCAGTGAATGCATAGCCTTTTATCCAGGAGGATGTTCGGAAACCAAAAAGTGAACGCATTCCATTTTAAGTGAGATGTTAAACATCCCGGAGGATGTTGTACTTGAAACTACCAAAATTATTCAGAGATGGTCTTATACGCTCCATATATAATGCTTCAAACACAACCATCGCTTTAGTCATATCTGCACGGAACAATATCGTTGCAGAACAGCTTCAAAGGGAGGATGTTGTACAAAGTTGAAAAAATGAATATCTATTAAAGTATATTTTTGCAATGTCAGCAGGTTGTTCAGGATATACCCGGTGAATGCAATTCGTTTTAACCAGGAGGATGTTCTGGATACAAAAGTTAACACATACTAATTCAAGATAGATTTTAAACATCCCAGAGGCTGTTTACATGCAATTACTAACATTGTTCAGAGAATGTCTGATACGTCCAACGTATAATGCTTCAAACATAACCATCGCATTAGGATATCTGCACGGAACAATATCGTTACACAACAGCTTCAAGGGGAGGATGTTTTACAAAGTTGAAAAAATTAATATCTATTAAGGTATATTTTGCAATGTCACGAGGATGTTCAGGATATATCCAGTGAATGCATTGCGTTTTAACCAGGAGGATGTTCTGGATACAAAAAGTGAACACATACTAATTTAAGATAGATTTTAAACATCCCGGAGGATGTTGTACATGTATGCACTAACATTGGTCAGAGATTGTCTTATACGTCCGACGTATGCTTCAAACATAACCATCGCTTTAGGATATCTGCACGGAACAATATCGTTACAGAACAGCTTCAAGGGGAGGATGTTGTACAAAGTTGAAAAAATGAATAACTACTAAGGTATATTTTTGCAATGTCAGGAACCGTTCAGGATATACCCAGTGAATGCATTGCGTTTTAACCAGGAGGATGTTCTGGATACAAAAAGTGAACACATACTAATTTAAGATAGATTTTAAACATCCCGGAGGATGTTGTACATGTATGTACTAACATTGGTCAGAGATTGTCTCATACGCTCGACATATAATGCTTCAAACATAACCATCGCTTTAGTCATATCTGCACGGAACAATATCGTTACAGAACAGCGTCAAGGAGGACGTTGTACAAAGTTGAAAAAATGAATGTCTATTAAATTTTGCAATGTCAGGAGGATGTTCTGGATACACCAGGTGAATGCATTGCGTTTTAACCAGGAGGATGTTCTGGACACAAAAAGTGAACACATACTAATTTTAGATAGATTTTAAACATCCCGGAGGATGTTGTACATGCATGTACTAACGTAGGTCAGAGATTGTCTTATACGCTCGACATCTGATACTTCAAACATAACCATCGCTTCAGTCATATCTGCACGGAACAATATCGTTACAGAACAGCTTGAAGGGGAGGATGTTGTACAAAGTTGAAAAAATGAATTTCTATTAAAGTATATTTTGCAATGTCAGGAGGATGTTCGGGATACACCCAGTGAATGCATCGGCTTTTAACGAGGAGGATGTTGTGGATACAAAGTGAACACATACTAATTTAAGAAAGATTTTAAACATCCCGAAGATGTTGTACATGCAATTACTAACATTGTTCAATTCAGAGAATGTCTTATACCCTCGACATATAATGCTTCAAACATAACGATCGATTCAGTCATATCTGCACGGGACAATATCGTTACAGAACAGCTTCAAGGGGAGGATGTTGTACAAAGGTGGAAATTTGAATATCTATTAAGGTATATTCTTGCAAGGTCAGGAGGACGTTCAGGATATACGCAGTAAATGCAATGCGTTTTAACCAGGAGGATGTTCTGGATACAAAGTGAACGCATTCTATTTTAAGATAGATTTTAAACAACCCGGAGGATGTTGTACATGCAATTACTAACTTCGAAGAGGCCCTTTTTCGAAAGTGGCTAGTTCACGAAAGAGGGCCTTTCCGAAAGTTGCCAGTTGACGAAAGAGGCCATTTTCGAAAGTGGCCAGTGGACGAAGAGGCCCTCTTGGAAAGTGGCCAGTTGACGAAGAGGCCCTTTTCGAAAGTGGCCAGTTAACGAAGAGGCCCTTTTCGAAAGTGGCTAGTTCCCGAAAGAGGCCCTTTCCGAAAGTTGCCTCTGGCCGAAAGAGGTCCTTTTCGAAAGTGGCTAGTTCACGAAAGAGGCCCTTTCCGAAAGTGGCCAGTTGACGAAAGAGGCCCTTTCCGAAAGTGGCCAGTTGACGAAGAGGCCCTTTTCGATAGTGGCCAGTTGACGAAGAGGCCCTTTCCGAAAGTGGCCAGTTGACGAAGAGGCCCTTTCCGAAAGTGGCCAGTTGACGAAGAGGCCCTTTTCGAAAGTGGCCAGTTAACGAAGAGGCCCTTTTCGAAAGTGGCCAGTTGACGAAGAGGCCCTTTTCGAAAGTGGCAAGTTGACGAAGAGGCCCTTTCCGAAAGTGGCCAGTTGACGAAAGAGGCCCTTTCCGAAAGTGGCCAGTTGACGAAGAGGCCCTTTTCGAAAGTGGCCAGTTGACGAAGAGGCCCTTTCCGAAAGTGGCCAGTTGACGAAAGAGGCCTTTTCGAAAGTGGCCAGTTGACGAAGAGGCCCTTTTCGATAGTGGCCAGTTGACGAAGAGGCCCTTTCCGAAAGTGGCCAGTTGACGAAGATGCCCTTTTCGAAAGTGGCCAGTTGACGAAGAGGCCCTTTTCGAAAGTGGCCAAGTGACGAAGAGGCGAGGATGTTGTACAAAGTTGAAAAAATGAATATCTATTAAAGTATATTTTTGAAATGTCAGTAGGATAATCAGGATATACCCAGTGAATGCAGTGCAATTTAACCAGGAGGATGTTCTGGATACAAAAGTCAACATATACTAATAAAAGGTAGATTTTAAAATCCCGGAGGATGTTGTACATGCAATTACTAACATTGTTCAGAGAATGTATTATACGCTCGACATATAATGCTTCAAACATAGCCATCGTTTTAGTCATATCTGCACGGAACAATATCGTTATAGAACAGCATCAAAGGGCGGATGTTGTACAAAGTTGAAAAAGACGAAAAGCTATTAACGTATATTTTTACAATATCAGGAGGATGTTCAGGATCAACCCAGTGAATGCATCGGCCTTTAACGAGGAGGATGTTCTGGCT
>JADLSH010000301.1:22500-152500 GCA_016169945.1 Trachythela sp. YZ-2020 | reverse complement strand
TGAGAAGCATATGCTCCTTATATATAGCTTCAAACATAACCATCCATGTGTCCGGAACAACATCCGCCTTATCAAATTCCTCCAACTATGAGAAGCATATGCTCCTTATATATAGCTTCAAACATAACCATCCATGTGTCCGGAACAACATCCGCCTTATCAAAATCCTCCAACTATGAGAAGCATATGCTCCTTATATATAGCTTCAAACATAACCATCCATGTGTCCGGAACAACATCCGCCTTATCAAATTCCTCCTACTATGAGAAGCATATGCTCCTTATATATAGCTTCAAACATAACCATCCATGTGTCCGGAACAACATCCGCCGTATCAAATTCCTCCAACTATAAGAAGCATATGCTCATTATATATAGCTTCAAACATAACCATCCATGTGTCCGGAACAACATCCGCCTTATCAAATTCCTCCTACTATGAGAAGCATATGCTCATTATATATAGCTTCAAACATAACCATCCATGTGTCCGGAACAACATCCGCCGTATCAAATTCCTCCAACTATAAGAAGCATATGCTCCTTATATATAGCTTCAAACATAACCATCCATGTGTCCGGAACAACATCCGCCCTTCTCGAAAGTAGCCGGTTGACGAAAGAGGCCCTTCTCGAAAGTAGCCGGTTGACGAAAGAGGCCCTTCTCGAAAGTAGCCGGTTGACGAAAGAGGCCCTTCTCGAAAGTAGCCGGTTGACGAAAGAGGCCCTTCTCGAAAGTAGCCGGTTGACGAAAGAGGCCCTTCTCGAAAGTAGCCGGTTGACGAAAGAGGCCCTTCTCGAAAGTAGCCGGTTGACGAAAGAGGCCCTTCTCGAAAGTAGCCGGTTGACGAAAGAGGCCCTTCTCGAAAGTAGCCGGTTGACGAAAGAGGCCCTTCTCGAAAGTAGCCAGTTGACGAAAGAGGCCCTTCTCGAAAGTAGCCGGTTGACGAAAGAGGCCCTTCTCGAAAGTAGCCGGTTGACGAAAGAGGCCCTTCTCGAAAGTAGCCGGTTGACGAAAGAGGCCCTTCTCGAAAGTAGCCCGTTGACGAAAGAGGCCCTTCTCGAAAGTAGCCGGTTGACGAAAGAGGCCCTTCTCGAAAGTAGCCGGTTGACGAAAGAGGCCCTTCTCGAAAGTAGCCGGTTGACGAAAGAGGCCCTTCTCGAAAGTAGCCAGTTGACGAAAGAGGCCCTTCTCGAAAGTAGCCGGTTGACGAAAGAGGCCCTTCTCGAAAGTAGCCGGTTGACGAAAGAGGCCCTTCTCGAAAGTAGCCGGTTGACGAAAGAGGCCCTTCTCGAAAGTAGCCGGTTGACGAAAGAGGCCCTTCTCGAAAGTAGCCGGTTGACGAAAGAGGCCCTTCTCGAAAGTAGCCGGTTGACGAAAGAGGCCCTTCTCGAAAGTAGCCGGTTGACGAAAGAGGCCCTTCTCGAAAGTAGCCCGTTGACGAAAGAGGCCCTTCTCGAAAGTAGCCGGTTGACGAAAGAGGCCCTTCTCGAAAGTAGCCGGTTGACGAAAGAGGCCCTTCTCGAAAGTAGCCGGTTGACGAAAGAGGCCCTTCTCGAAAGTAGCCAGTTGACGAAAGAGGCCCTTCTCGAAAGTAGCCGGTTGACGAAAGAGGCCCTTCTCGAAAGTAGCCGGTTGACGAAAGAGGCCCTTCTCGAAAGTAGCCGGTTGACGAAAGAGGCCCTTCTCGAAAGTAGCCGGTTGACGAAAGAGGCCCTTCTCGAAAGTAGCCCGTTGACGAAAGAGGCCCTTCTCGAAAGTAGCCGGTTGACGAAAGAGGCCCTTCTCGAAAGTAGCCCGTTGACGAAAGAGGCCCTTCTCGAAAGTAGCCAGTTGACGAAAGAGGCCCTTCTCGAAAGTAGCCAGTTGACGAAAGAGGCCCTTCTCGAAAGTAGCCAGTTGACGAAAGAGGCCCTTCTCGAAAGTAGCCGGTTGACGAAAGAGGCCCTTCTCGAAAGTAGCCAGTTGACGAAAGAGGCCCTTCTCGAAAGTAGCCAGTTGACGAAAGAGGCCCTTCTCGAAAGTAGCCAGTTGACGAAAGAGGCCCTTCTCGAAAGTAGCCAGTTGACGAAAGAGCCCCTTCTCGAAAGTAGCCAGTTGACGAAAGAGGCCCTTCTCGAAAGTAGCCAGTTGACGAAAGAGGCCCTTCTCGAAAGTAGCCAGTTGACGAAAGAGGCCCTTCTCGAAAGTAGCCCGTTGACGAAAGAGGCCCTTCTCGAAAGTAGCCGGTTGACGAAAGAGGCCCTTCTCGAAAGTAGCCAGTTGACGAAAGAGGCCCTTCTCGAAAGTAGCCAGTTGACGAAAGAGGCCCTTCTCGAAAGTAGCCAGTTGACGAAAGAGGCCCTTCTCGAAAGTAGCCAGTTGACGAAAGAGGCCCTTCTCGAAAGTAGCCAGTTGACGAAAGAGGCCCTTCTCGAAAGTAGCCAGTTGACGAAAGAGGCCCTTCTCGAAAGTAGCCAGTTGACGAAAGAGGCCCTTCTCGAAAGTAGCCAGTTGACGAAAGAGGCCCTTCTCGAAAGTAGCCAGTTGACGAAAGAGGCCCTTCTCGAAAGTAGCCAGTTGACGAAAGAGGCCCTTCTCGAAAGTAGCCAGTTGACGAAAGAGGCCCTTCTCGAAAGTAGCCAGTTGACGAAAGAGGCCCTTCTCGAAAGTAGCCAGTTGACGAAAGAGGCCCTTCTCGAAAGTAGCCAGTTGACGAAAGAGGCCCTTCTCGAAAGTAGCCAGTTGACGAAAGAGGCCCTTCTCGAAAGTAGCCAGTTGACGAAAGAGGCCCTTCTCGAAAGTAGCCAGTTGACGAAAGAGGCCCTTCTCGAAAGTAGCCAGTTGACGAAAGAGGCCCTTCTCGAAAGTAGCCAGTTGACGAAAGAGGCCCTTCTCGAAAGTAGCCAGTTGACGAAAGAGGCCCTTCTCGAAAGTAGCCAGTTGACGAAAGAGGCCCTTCTCGAAAGTAGCCAGTTGACGAAAGAGGCCCTTCTCGAAAGTAGCCAGTTGACGAAAGAGGCCCTTCTCGAAAGTAGCCAGTTGACGAAAGAGGCCCTTCTCGAAAGTAGCCAGTTGACGAAAGAGGCCCTTCTCGAAAGTAGCCAGTTGACGAAAGAGGCCCTTCTCGAAAGTAGCCAGTTGACGAAAGAGGCCCTTCTCGAAAGTAGCCAGTTGACGAAAGAGGCCCTTCTCGAAAGTAGCCGGTTGACGAAAGAGGCCCTTCTCGAAAGTAGCCAGTTGACGAAAGAGGCCCTTCTCGAAAGTAGCCAGTTGACGAAAGAGGCCCTTCTCGAAAGTAGCCGGTTGACGAAAGAGGCCCTTCTCGAAAGTAGCCAGTTGACGAAAGAGGCCCTTCTCGAAAGTAGCCAGTTGACGAAAGAGGCCCTTCTCGAAAGTAGCCAGTTGACGAAAGAGGCCCTTCTCGAAAGTAGCCAGTTGACGAAAGAGGCCCTTCTCGAAAGTAGCCGGTTGACGAAAGAGGCCCTTCTCGAAAGTAGCCAGTTGACGAAAGAGGCCCTTCTCGAAAGTAGCCAGTTGACGAAAGAGGCCCTTCTCGAAAGTAGCCAGTTGACGAAAGAGGCCCTTCTCGAAAGTAGCCAGTTGACGAAAGAGGCCCTTCTCGAAAGTAGCCAGTTGACGAAAGAGGCCCTTCTCGAAAGTAGCCAGTTGACGAAAGAGGCCCTTCTCGAAAGTAGCCAGTTGACGAAAGAGGCCCTTCTCGAAAGTAGCCAGTTGACGAAAGAGGCCCTTCTCGAAAGTAGCCAGTTGACGAAAGAGGCCCTTCTCGAAAGTAGCCAGTTGACGAAAGAGGCCCTTCTCGAAAGTAGCCAGTTGACGAAAGAGGCCCTTCTCGAAAGTAGCCAGTTGACGAAAGAGGCCCTTCTCGAAAGTAGCCAGTTGACGAAAGAGGCCCTTCTCGAAAGTAGCCAGTTGACGAAAGAGGCCCTTCTCGAAAGTAGCCGGTTGACGAAAGAGGCCCTTCTCGAAAGTAGCCAGTTGACGAAAGAGGCCCTTCTCGAAAGTAGCCGGTTGACGAAAGAGGCCCTTCTCGAAAGTAGCCAGTTGACGAAAGAGGCCCTTCTCGAAAGTAGCCAGGTTGACGAAAGAGGCCCTTCTCGAAAGTAGCCAGTTGACGAAAGAGGCCCTTCTCGAAAGTAGCCAGTTGACGAAAGAGGCCCTTCTCGAAAGTAGCCAGTTGACGAAAGAGGCCCTTCTCGAAAGTAGCCAGTTGACGAAAGAGGCCCTTCTCGAAAGTAGCCAGTTGACGAAAGAGGCCCTTCTCGAAAGTAGCCAGTTGACGAAAGAGGCCCTTCTCGAAAGTAGCCAGTTGACGAAAGAGGCCCTTCTCGAAAGTAGCCAGTTGACGAAAGAGGCCCTTCTCGAAAGTAGCCAGTTGACGAAAGAGGCCCTTCTCGAAAGTAGCCAGTTGACGAAAGAGGCCCTTCTCGAAAGTAGCCAGTTGACGAAAGAGGCCCTTCTCGAAAGTAGCCAGTTGACGAAAGAGGCCCTTCTCGAAAGTAGCCAGTTGACGAAAGAGGCCCTTCTCGAAAGTAGCCAGTTGACGAAAGAGGCCCTTCTCGAAAGTAGCCAGTTGACGAAAGAGGCCCTTCTCGAAAGTAGCCAGTTGACGAAAGAGGCCCTTCTCGAAAGTAGCCAGTTGACGAAAGAGGCCCTTCTCGAAAGTAGCCAGTTGACGAAAGAGGCCCTTCTCGAAAGTAGCCAGTTGACGAAAGAGGCCCTTCTCGAAAGTAGCCAGTTGACGAAAGAGGCCCTTCTCGAAAGTAGCCAGTTGACGAAAGAGGCCCTTCTCGAAAGTAGCCAGTTGACGAAAGAGGCCCTTCTCGAAAGTAGCCAGTTGACGAAAGAGGCCCTTCTCGAAAGTAGCCAGTTGACGAAAGAGGCCCTTCTCGAAAGTAGCCAGTTGACGAAAGAGGCCCTTCTCGAAAGTAGCCAGTTGACGAAAGAGGCCCTTCTCGAAAGTAGCCAGTTGACGAAAGAGGCCCTTCTCGAAAGTAGCCAGTTGACGAAAGAGGCCCTTCTCGAAAGTAGCCAGTTGACGAAAGAGGCCCTTCTCGAAAGTAGCCGGTTGACGAAAGAGGCCCTTCTCGAAAGTAGCCAGTTGACGAAAGAGGCCCTTCTCGAAAGTAGCCAGTTGACGAAAGAGGCCCTTCTCGAAAGTAGCCGGTTGACGAAAGAGGCCCTTCTCGAAAGTAGCCAGTTGACGAAAGAGGCCCTTCTCGAAAGTAGCCGGTTGACGAAAGAGGCCCTTCTCGAAAGTAGCCAGTTGACGAAAGAGGCCCTTCTCGAAAGTAGCCGGTTGACGAAAGAGGCCCTTCTCGAAAGTAGCCAGTTGACGAAAGAGGCCCTTCTCGAAAGTAGCCAGTTGACGAAAGAGGCCCTTCTCGAAAGTAGCCGGTTGACGAAAGAGGCCCTTCTCGAAAGTAGCCAGTTGACGAAAGAGGCCCTTCTCGAAAGTAGCCAGTTGACGAAAGAGGCCCTTCTCGAAAGTAGCCAGTTGACGAAAGAGGCCCTTCTCGAAAGTAGCCGGTTGACGAAAGAGGCCCTTCTCGAAAGTAGCCAGTTGACGAAAGAGGCCCTTCTCGAAAGTAGCCAGTTGACGAAAGAGGCCCTTCTCGAAAGTAGCCAGTTGACGAAAGAGGCCCTTCTCGAAAGTAGCCAGTTGACGAAAGAGGCCCTTCTCGAAAGTAGCCAGTTGACGAAAGAGGCCCTTCTCGAAAGTAGCCAGTTGACGAAAGAGGCCCTTCTCGAAAGTAGCCAGTTGACGAAAGAGGCCCTTCTCGAAAGTAGCCAGTTGACGAAAGAGGCCCTTCTCGAAAGTAGCCGGTTGACGAAAGAGGCCCTTCTCGAAAGTAGCCAGTTGACGAAAGAGGCCCTTCTCGAAAGTAGCCAGTTGACGAAAGAGGCCCTTCTCGAAAGTAGCCAGTTGACGAAAGAGGCCCTTCTCGAAAGTAGCCGGTTGACGAAAGAGGCCCTTCTCGAAAGTAGCCAGTTGACGAAAGAGGCCCTTCTCGAAAGTAGCCAGTTGACGAAAGAGGCCCTTCTCGAAAGTAGCCAGTTGACGAAAGAGGCCCTTCTCGAAAGTAGCCGGTTGACGAAAGAGGCCCTTCTCGAAAGTAGCCAGTTGACGAAAGAGGCCCTTCTCGAAAGTAGCCGGTTGACGAAAGAGGCCCTTCTCGAAAGTAGCCAGTTGACGAAAGAGGCCCTTCTCGAAAGTAGCCGGTTGACGAAAGAGGCCCTTCTCGAAAGTAGCCAGTTGACGAAAGAGGCCCTTCTCGAAAGTAGCCAGTTGACGAAAGAGGCCCTTCTCGAAAGTAGCCAGTTGACGAAAGAGGCCCTTCTCGAAAGTAGCCGGTTGACGAAAGAGGCCCTTCTCGAAAGTAGCCAGTTGACGAAAGAGGCCCTTCTCGAAAGTAGCCAGTTGACGAAAGAGGCCCTTCTCGAAAGTAGCCAGTTGACGAAAGAGGCCCTTCTCGAAAGTAGCCAGTTGACGAAAGAGGCCCTTCTCGAAAGTAGCCGGTTGACGAAAGAGGCCCTTCTCGAAAGTAGCCAGTTGACGAAAGAGGCCCTTCTCGAAAGTAGCCAGTTGACGAAAGAGGCCCTTCTCGAAAGTAGCCGGTTGACGAAAGAGGCCCTTCTCGAAAGTAGCCAGTTGACGAAAGAGGCCCTTCTCGAAAGTAGCCGGTTGACGAAAGAGGCCCTTCTCGAAAGTAGCCAGTTGACGAAAGAGGCCCTTCTCGAAAGTAGCCAGTTGACGAAAGAGGCCCTTCTCGAAAGTAGCCAGTTGACGAAAGAGGCCCTTCTCGAAAGTAGCCAGTTGACGAAAGAGGCCCTTCTCGAAAGTAGCCAGTTGACGAAAGAGGCCCTTCTCGAAAGTAGCCAGTTGACGAAAGAGGCCCTTCTCGAAAGTAGCCAGTTGACGAAAGAGGCCCTTCTCGAAAGTAGCCAGTTGACGAAAGAGGCCCTTCTCGAAAGTAGCCAGTTGACGAAAGAGGCCCTTCTCGAAAGTAGCCGGTTGACGAAAGAGGCCCTTCTCGAAAGTAGCCAGTTGACGAAAGAGGCCCTTCTCGAAAGTAGCCAGTTGACGAAAGAGGCCCTTCTCGAAAGTAGCCAGTTGACGAAAGAGGCCCTTCTCGAAAGTAGCCAGTTGACGAAAGAGGCCCTTCTCGAAAGTAGCCAGTTGACGAAAGAGGCCCTTCTCGAAAGTAGCCAGTTGACGAAAGAGGCCCTTCTCGAAAGTAGCCAGTTGACGAAAGAGGCCCTTCTCGAAAGTAGCCAGTTGACGAAAGAGGCCCTTCTCGAAAGTAGCCAGTTGACGAAAGAGGCCCTTCTCGAAAGTAGCCAGTTGACGAAAGAGGCCCTTCTCGAAAGTAGCCAGTTGACGAAAGAGGCCCTTCTCGAAAGTAGCCAGTTGACGAAAGAGGCCCTTCTCGAAAGTAGCCAGTTGACGAAAGAGGCCCTTCTCGAAAGTAGCCAGTTGACGAAAGAGGCCCTTCTCGAAAGTAGCCAGTTGACGAAAGAGGCCCTTCTCGAAAGTAGCCAGTTGACGAAAGAGGCCCTTCTCGAAAGTAGCCAGTTGACGAAAGAGGCCCTTCTCGAAAGTAGCCAGTTGACGAAAGAGGCCCTTCTCGAAAGTAGCCGGTTGACGAAAGAGGCCCTTCTCGAAAGTAGCCAGTTGACGAAAGAGGCCCTTCTCGAAAGTAGCCAGTTGACGAAAGAGGCCCTTCTCGAAAGTAGCCAGTTGACGAAAGAGGCCCTTCTCGAAAGTAGCCAGTTGACGAAAGAGGCCCTTCTCGAAAGTAGCCAGTTGACGAAAGAGGCCCTTCTCGAAAGTAGCCAGTTGACGAAAGAGGCCCTTCTCGAAAGTAGCCAGTTGACGAAAGAGGCCCTTCTCGAAAGTAGCCAGGTTGACGAAAGAGGCCCTTCTCGAAAGTAGCCAGTTGACGAAAGAGGCCCTTCTCGAAAGTAGCCAGTTGACGAAAGAGGCCCTTCTCGAAAGTAGCCAGTTGACGAAAGAGGCCCTTCTCGAAAGTAGCCAGTTGACGAAAGAGGCCCTTCTCGAAAGTAGCCAGTTGACGAAAGAGGCCCTTCTCGAAAGTAGCCAGTTGACGAAAGAGGCCCTTCTCGAAAGTAGCCAGTTGACGAAAGAGGCCCTTCTCGAAAGTAGCCAGTTGACGAAAGAGGCCCTTCTCGAAAGTAGCCAGTTGACGAAAGAGGCCCTTCTCGAAAGTAGCCAGTTGACGAAAGAGGCCCTTCTCGAAAGTAGCCAGTTGACGAAAGAGGCCCTTCTCGAAAGTAGCCAGTTGACGAAAGAGGCCCTTCTCGAAAGTAGCCAGTTGACGAAAGAGGCCCTTCTCGAAAGTAGCCAGTTGACGAAAGAGGCCCTTCTCGAAAGTAGCCAGTTGACGAAAGAGGCCCTTCTCGAAAGTAGCCAGTTGACGAAAGAGGCCCTTCTCGAAAGTAGCCAGTTGACGAAAGAGGCCCTTCTCGAAAGTAGCCAGTTGACGAAAGAGGCCCTTCTCGAAAGTAGCCAGTTGACGAAAGAGGCCCTTCTCGAAAGTAGCCAGTTGACGAAAGAGGCCCTTCTCGAAAGTAGCCAGTTGACGAAAGAGGCCCTTCTCGAAAGTAGCCAGTTGACGAAAGAGGCCCTTCTCGAAAGTAGCCAGTTGACGAAAGAGGCCCTTCTCGAAAGTAGCCAGTTGACGAAAGAGGCCCTTCTCGAAAGTAGCCAGTTGACGAAAGAGGCCCTTCTCGAAAGTAGCCAGTTGACGAAAGAGGCCCTTCTCGAAAGTAGCCAGTTGACGAAAGAGGCCCTTCTCGAAAGTAGCCAGTTGACGAAAGAGGCCCTTCTCGAAAGTAGCCAGTTGACGAAAGAGGCCCTTCTCGAAAGTAGCCAGTTGACGAAAGAGGCCCTTCTCGAAAGTAGCCAGTTGACGAAAGAGGCCCTTCTCGAAAGTAGCCAGTTGACGAAGAGGCCCTTCTCGAAAGTAGCCAGTTGACGAAAGAGGCCCTTCTCGAAAGTAGCCAGTTGACGAAAGAGGCCCTTCTCGAAAGTAGCCAGTTGACGAAAGAGGCCCTTCTCGAAAGTAGCCAGTTGACGAAAGAGGCCCTTCTCGAAAGTAGCCAGTTGACGAAAGAGGCCCTTCTCGAAAGTAGCCAGTTGACGAAAGAGGCCCTTCTCGAAAGTAGCCAGTTGACGAAAGAGGCCCTTCTCGAAAGTAGCCAGTTGACGAAAGAGGCCCTTCTCGAAAGTAGCCAGTTGACGAAAGAGGCCCTTCTCGAAAGTAGCCAGTTGACGAGAGGCCCTTCTCGAAAGTAGCCAGTTGACGAAAGAGGCCCTTCTCGAAAGTAGCCAGTTGACGAAAGAGGCCCTTCTCGAAAGTAGCCAGTTGACGAAAGAGGCCCTTCTCGAAAGTAGCCAGTTGACGAAAGAGGCCCTTCTCGAAAGTAGCCAGTTGACGAAAGAGGCCCTTCTCGAAAGTAGCCAGTTGACGAAAGAGGCCCTTCTCGAAAGTAGCCAGTTGACGAAAGAGGCCCTTCTCGAAAGTAGCCAGTTGACGAAAGAGGCCCTTCTCGAAAGTAGCCAGTTGACGAAAGAGGCCCTTCTCGAAAGTAGCCGGTTGACGAAAGAGGCCCTTCTCGAAAGTAGCCAGTTGACGAAAGAGGCCCTTCTCGAAAGTAGCCAGTTGACGAAAGAGGCCCTTCTCGAAAGTAGCCAGTTGACGAAAGAGGCCCTTCTCGAAAGTAGCCAGTTGACGAAAGAGGCCCTTCTCGAAAGTAGCCAGTTGACGAAAGAGGCCCTTCTCGAAAGTAGCCAGTTGACGAAAGAGGCCCTTCTCGAAAGTAGCCAGTTGACGAAAGAGGCCCTTCTCGAAAGTAGCCAGTTGACGAAAGAGGCCCTTCTCGAAAGTAGCCAGTTGACGAAAGAGGCCCTTCTCGAAAGTAGCCAGTTGACGAAAGAGGCCCTTCTCGAAAGTAGCCAGTTGACGAAAGAGGCCCTTCTCGAAAGTAGCCAGTTGACGAAAGAGGCCCTTCTCGAAAGTAGCCAGTTGACGAAAGAGGCCCTTCTCGAAAGTAGCCAGTTGACGAAAGAGGCCCTTCTCGAAAGTAGCCAGTTGACGAAAGAGGCCCTTCTCGAAAGTAGCCAGTTGACGAAAGAGGCCCTTCTCGAAAGTAGCCAGTTGACGAAAGAGGCCCTTCTCGAAAGTAGCCAGTTGACGAAAGAGGCCCTTCTCGAAAGTAGCCAGTTGACGAAAGAGGCCCTTCTCGAAAGTAGCCAGTTGACGAAAGAGGCCCTTCTCGAAAGTAGCCAGTTGACGAAAGAGGCCCTTCTCGAAAGTAGCCAGTTGACGAAAGAGGCCCTTCTCGAAAGTAGCCAGTTGACGAAAGAGGCCCTTCTCGAAAGTAGCCAGTTGACGAAAGAGGCCCTTCTCGAAAGTAGCCAGTTGACGAAAGAGGCCCTTCTCGAAAGTAGCCAGTTGACGAAAGAGGCCCTTCTCGAAAGTAGCCAGTTGACGAAAGAGGCCCTTCTCGAAAGTAGCCAGTTGACGAAAGAGGCCCTTCTCGAAAGTAGCCAGTTGACGAAAGAGGCCCTTCTCGAAAGTAGCCAGTTGACGAAAGAGGCCCTTCTCGAAAGTAGCCAGTTGACGAAAGAGGCCCTTCTCGAAAGTAGCCAGTTGACGAGAGGCCCTTCTCGAAAGTAGCCAGTTGACGAAAGAGGCCCTTCTCGAAAGTAGCCAGTTGACGAAAGAGGCCCTTCTCGAAAGTAGCCAGTTGACGAAAGAGGCCCTTCTCGAAAGTAGCCAGTTGACGAAAGAGGCCCTTCTCGAAAGTAGCCAGTTGACGAGAGGCCCTTCTCGAAAGTAGCCAGTTGACGAAAGAGGCCCTTCTCGAAAGTAGCCAGTTGACGAAAGAGGCCCTTCTCGAAAGTAGCCAGTTGACGAAAGAGGCCCTTCTCGAAAGTAGCCAGTTGACGAAAGAGGCCCTTCTCGAAAGTAGCCAGTTGACGAAAGAGGCCCTTCTCGAAAGTAGCCGGTTGACGAAAGAGGCCCTTCTCGAAAGTAGCCAGTTGACGAAAGAGGCCCTTCTCGAAAGTAGCCAGTTGACGAAAGAGGCCCTTCTCGAAAGTAGCCAGTTGACGAAAGAGGCCCTTCTCGAAAGTAGCCAGTTGACGAAAGAGGCCCTTCTCGAAAGTAGCCAGTTGACGAAAGAGGCCCTTCTCGAAAGTAGCCGGTTGACGAAAGAGGCCCTTCTCGAAAGTAGCCAGTTGACGAAAGAGGCCCTTCTCGAAAGTAGCCAGTTGACGAAAGAGGCCCTTCTCGAAAGTAGCCAGTTGACGAAAGAGGCCCTTCTCGAAAGTAGCCAGTTGACGAAAGAGGCCCTTCTCGAAAGTAGCCAGTTGACGAAAGAGGCCCTTCTCGAAAGTAGCCAGTTGACGAAAGAGGCCCTTCTCGAAAGTAGCCAGTTGACGAAAGAGGCCCTTCTCGAAAGTAGCCAGTTGACGAAAGAGGCCCTTCTCGAAAGTAGCCAGTTGACGAAAGAGGCCCTTCTCGAAAGTAGCCAGTTGACGAAAGAGGCCCTTCTCGAAAGTAGCCAGTTGACGAAAGAGGCCCTTCTCGAAAGTAGCCAGTTGACGAAAGAGGCCCTTCTCGAAAGTAGCCAGTTGACGAAAGAGGCCCTTCTCGAAAGTAGCCAGTTGACGAAAGAGGCCCTTCTCGAAAGTAGCCAGTTGACGAAAGAGGCCCTTCTCGAAAGTAGCCAGTTGACGAAAGAGGCCCTTCTCGAAAGTAGCCAGTTGACGAAAGAGGCCCTTCTCGAAAGTAGCCAGTTGACGAAAGAGGCCCTTCTCGAAAGTAGCCAGTTGACGAAAGAGGCCCTTCTCGAAAGTAGCCAGTTGACGAAAGAGGCCCTTCTCGAAAGTAGCCAGTTGACGAAAGAGGCCCTTCTCGAAAGTAGCCAGTTGACGAAAGAGGCCCTTCTCGAAAGTAGCCAGTTGACGAAAGAGGCCCTTCTCGAAAGTAGCCAGTTGACGAAAGAGGCCCTTCTCGAAAGTAGCCAGTTGACGAAAGAGGCCCTTCTCGAAAGTAGCCAGTTGACGAAAGAGGCCCTTCTCGAAAGTAGCCAGTTGACGAAAGAGGCCCTTCTCGAAAGTAGCCAGTTGACGAAAGAGGCCCTTCTCGAAAGTAGCCAGTTGACGAAAGAGGCCCTTCTCGAAAGTAGCCAGTTGACGAGAGGCCCTTCTCGAAAGTAGCCAGTTGACGAAAGAGGCCCTTCTCGAAAGTAGCCAGTTGACGAAAGAGGCCCTTCTCGAAAGTAGCCAGTTGACGAGAGGCCCTTCTCGAAAGTAGCCAGTTGACGAAAGAGGCCCTTCTCGAAAGTAGCCAGTTGACGAAAGAGGCCCTTCTCGAAAGTAGCCAGTTGACGAAAGAGGCCCTTCTCGAAAGTAGCCAGTTGACGAAAGAGGCCCTTCTCGAAAGTAGCCAGTTGACGAAAGAGGCCCTTCTCGAAAGTAGCCAGTTGACGAAAGAGGCCCTTCTCGAAAGTAGCCAGTTGACGAAAGAGGCCCTTCTCGAAAGTAGCCAGTTGACGAAAGAGGCCCTTCTCGAAAGTAGCCAGTTGACGAAAGAGGCCCTTCTCGAAAGTAGCCAGTTGACGAAAGAGGCCCTTCTCGAAAGTAGCCAGTTGACGAAAGAGGCCCTTCTCGAAAGTAGCCAGTTGACGAAAGAGGCCCTTCTCGAAAGTAGCCAGTTGACGAAAGAGGCCCTTCTCGAAAGTAGCCAGTTGACGAGAGGCCCTTCTCGAAAGTAGCCAGTTGACGAAAGAGGCCCTTCTCGAAAGTAGCCAGTTGACGAAAGAGGCCCTTCTCGAAAGTAGCCAGTTGACGAAAGAGGCCCTTCTCGAAAGTAGCCAGTTGACGAAAGAGGCCCTTCTCGAAAGTAGCCAGTTGACGAAAGAGGCCCTTCTCGAAAGTAGCCAGTTGACGAAAGAGGCCCTTCTCGAAAGTAGCCAGTTGACGAAAGAGGCCCTTCTCGAAAGTAGCCGGTTGACGAAAGAGGCCCTTCTCGAAAGTAGCCAGTTGACGAAAGAGGCCCTTCTCGAAAGTAGCCAGTTGACGAAAGAGCCCTTCTCGAAAGTAGCCAGTTGACGAAAGAGGCCCTTCTCGAAAGTAGCCAGTTGACGAAAGAGGCCCTTCTCGAAAGTAGCCAGTTGACGAAAGAGGCCCTTCTCGAAAGTAGCCAGTTGACGAAAGGCCCTTCTCGAAAGTAGCCAGTTGACGAAAGAGGCCCTTCTCGAAAGTAGCCAGTTGACGAAAGAGGCCCTTCTCGAAAGTAGCCAGTTGACGAAAGAGGCCCTTCTCGAAAGTAGCCAGTTGACGAAAGAGGCCCTTCTCGAAAGTAGCCAGTTGACGAAAGAGGCCCTTCTCGAAAGTAGCCAGTTGACGAAAGAGGCCCTTCTCGAAAGTAGCCAGTTGACGAGAGGCCCTTCTCGAAAGTAGCCAGTTGACGAAAGAGGCCCTTCTCGAAAGTAGCCAGTTGACGAAAGAGGCCCTTCTCGAAAGTAGCCAGTTGACGAAAGAGGCCCTTCTCGAAAGTAGCCAGTTGACGAAAGAGGCCCTTCTCGAAAGTAGCCAGTTGACGAAAGAGGCCCTTCTCGAAAGTAGCCGGTTGACGAAAGAGGCCCTTCTCGAAAGTAGCCAGTTGACGAAAGAGGCCCTTCTCGAAAGTAGCCAGTTGACGAAAGAGGCCCTTCTCGAAAGTAGCCAGTTGACGAAAGAGGCCCTTCTCGAAAGTAGCCAGTTGACGAAAGAGGCCCTTCTCGAAAGTAGCCAGTTGACGAAAGAGGCCCTTCTCGAAAGTAGCCAGTTGACGAAAGAGGCCCTTCTCGAAAGTAGCCAGTTGACGAAAGAGGCCCTTCTCGAAAGTAGCCAGTTGACGAAAGAGGCCCTTCTCGAAAGTAGCCAGTTGACGAAAGAGGCCCTTCTCGAAAGTAGCCAGTTGACGAAAGAGGCCCTTCTCGAAAGTAGCCAGTTGACGAAAGAGGCCCTTCTCGAAAGTAGCCAGTTGACGAAAGAGGCCCTTCTCGAAAGTAGCCAGTTGACGAAAGAGGCCCTTCTCGAAAGTAGCCAGTTGACGAAAGAGGCCCTTCTCGAAAGTAGCCAGTTGACGAAAGAGGCCCTTCTCGAAAGTAGCCAGTTGACGAAAGAGGCCCTTCTCGAAAGTAGCCAGTTGACGAAAGAGGCCCTTCTCGAAAGTAGCCAGTTGACGAAAGAGGCCCTTCTCGAAAGTAGCCAGTTGACGAAAGAGGCCCTTCTCGAAAGTAGCCAGTTGACGAAAGAGGCCCTTCTCGAAAGTAGCCAGTTGACGAAAGAGGCCCTTCTCGAAAGTAGCCAGTTGACGAAAGAGGCCCTTCTCGAAAGTAGCCAGTTGACGAAAGAGGCCCTTCTCGAAAGTAGCCAGTTGACGAAAGAGGCCCTTCTCGAAAGTAGCCGGTTGACGAAAGGCCCTTCTCGAAAGTAGCCAGTTGACGAAAGAGGCCCTTCTCGAAAGTAGCCAGTTGACGAAAGAGGCCCTTCTCGAAAGTAGCCAGTTGACGAAAGAGGCCCTTCTCGAAAGTAGCCAGTTGACGAAAGAGGCCCTTCTCGAAAGTAGCCAGTTGACGAAAGAGGCCCTTCTCGAAAGTAGCCAGTTGACGAAAGAGGCCCTTCTCGAAAGTAGCCAGTTGACGAAAGAGGCCCTTCTCGAAAGTAGCCAGTTGACGAAAGAGGCCCTTCTCGAAAGTAGCCAGTTGACGAGAGGCCCTTCTCGAAAGTAGCCAGTTGACGAAAGAGGCCCTTCTCGAAAGTAGCCAGTTGACGAAAGAGGCCCTTCTCGAAAGTAGCCAGTTGACGAAAGAGGCCCTTCTCGAAAGTAGCCAGTTGACGAAAGAGGCCCTTCTCGAAAGTAGCCAGTTGACGAAAGAGGCCCTTCTCGAAAGTAGCCAGTTGACGAAAGAGGCCCTTCTCGAAAGTAGCCAGTTGACGAAAGAGGCCCTTCTCGAAAGTAGCCAGTTGACGAAAGAGGCCCTTCTCGAAAGTAGCCAGTTGACGAAAGAGGCCCTTCTCGAAAGTAGCCAGTTGACGAGAGGCCCTTCTCGAAAGTAGCCAGTTGACGAAAGAGGCCCTTCTCGAAAGTAGCCAGTTGACGAAAGAGGCCCTTCTCGAAAGTAGCCAGTTGACGAAAGAGGCCCTTCTCGAAAGTAGCCAGTTGACGAAAGAGGCCCTTCTCGAAAGTAGCCAGTTGACGAAAGAGGCCCTTCTCGAAAGTAGCCAGTTGACGAAAGAGGCCCTTCTCGAAAGTAGCCAGTTGACGAGAGGCCCTTCTCGAAAGTAGCCAGTTGACGAAAGAGGCCCTTCTCGAAAGTAGCCAGTTGACGAAAGAGGCCCTTCTCGAAAGTAGCCAGTTGACGAAAGAGGCCCTTCTCGAAAGTAGCCAGTTGACGAAAGAGGCCCTTCTCGAAAGTAGCCAGTTGACGAAAGAGGCCCTTCTCGAAAGTAGCCAGTTGACGAAAGAGGCCCTTCTCGAAAGTAGCCAGTTGACGAAAGAGGCCCTTCTCGAAAGTAGCCAGTTGACGAAAGAGGCCCTTCTCGAAAGTAGCCAGTTGACGAAAGAGGCCCTTCTCGAAAGTAGCCAGTTGACGAAAGAGGCCCTTCTCGAAAGTAGCCAGTTGACGAAAGAGGCCCTTCTCGAAAGTAGCCAGTTGACGAAAGAGGCCCTTCTCGAAAGTAGCCGGTTGACGAAAGAGGCCCTTCTCGAAAGTAGCCAGTTGACGAAAGAGGCCCTTCTCGAAAGTAGCCAGTTGACGAAAGAGGCCCTTCTCGAAAGTAGCCAGTTGACGAAAGAGGCCCTTCTCGAAAGTAGCCAGTTGACGAAAGAGGCCCTTCTCGAAAGTAGCCAGTTGACGAAAGAGGCCCTTCTCGAAAGTAGCCAGTTGACGAAAGAGGCCCTTCTCGAAAGTAGCCAGTTGACGAAAGAGGCCCTTCTCGAAAGTAGCCAGTTGACGAAAGAGGCCCTTCTCGAAAGTAGCCAGTTGACGAGAGGCCCTTCTCGAAAGTAGCCAGTTGACGAAAGAGGCCCTTCTCGAAAGTAGCCAGTTGACGAAAGAGCCCTTCTCGAAAGTAGCCAGTTGACGAAAGAGGCCCTTCTCGAAAGTAGCCAGTTGACGAAAGAGGCCCTTCTCGAAAGTAGCCAGTTGACGAAAGAGGCCCTTCTCGAAAGTAGCCAGTTGACGAAAGAGGCCCTTCTCGAAAGTAGCCAGTTGACGAAAGAGGCCCTTCTCGAAAGTAGCCAGTTGACGAAAGAGGCCCTTCTCGAAAGTAGCCAGTTGACGAAAGAGGCCCTTCTCGAAAGTAGCCAGTTGACGAAAGAGGCCCTTCTCGAAAGTAGCCAGTTGACGAAAGAGGCCCTTCTCGAAAGTAGCCAGTTGACGAAAGGGCCCTTCTCGAAAGTAGCCAGTTGACGAAAGAGGCCCTTCTCGAAAGTAGCCAGTTGACGAAAGAGGCCCTTCTCGAAAGTAGCCAGTTGACGAAAGAGGCCCTTCTCGAAAGTAGCCAGTTGACGAAAGAGGCCCTTCTCGAAAGTAGCCAGTTGACGAAAGAGGCCCTTCTCGAAAGTAGCCAGTTGACGAAAGAGGCCCTTCTCGAAAGTAGCCAGTTGACGAAAGAGGCCCTTCTCGAAAGTAGCCAGTTGACGAGAGGCCCTTCTCGAAAGTAGCCAGTTGACGAAAGAGGCCCTTCTCGAAAGTAGCCAGTTGACGAAAGAAGCCCTTCTCGAAAGTAGCCAGTTGACGAAAGAGGCCCTTCTCGAAAGTAGCCAGTTGACGAAAGAGGCCCTTCTCGAAAGTAGCCAGTTGACGAAAGAGGCCCTTCTCGAAAGTAGCCAGTTGACGAAAGAGGCCCTTCTCGAAAGTAGCCAGTTGACGAAAGAGGCCCTTCTCGAAAGTAGCCAGTTGACGAAAGAGGCCCTTCTCGAAAGTAGCCAGTTGACGAAAGAGGCCCTTCTCGAAAGTAGCCAGTTGACGAAAGAGGCCCTTCTCGAAAGTAGCCAGTTGACGAAAGAGGCCCTTCTCGAAAGTAGCCAGTTGACGAAAGAGGCCCTTCTCGAAAGTAGCCAGTTGACGAAAGAGGCCCTTCTCGAAAGTAGCCAGTTGACGAAAGAGGCCCTTCTCGAAAGTAGCCAGTTGACGAGAGGCCCTTCTCGAAAGTAGCCAGTTGACGAAAGAGGCCCTTCTCGAAAGTAGCCAGTTGACGAAAGAGGCCCTTCTCGAAAGTAGCCAGTTGACGAAAGAGGCCCTTCTCGAAAGTAGCCAGTTGACGAAAGAGGCCCTTCTCGAAAGTAGCCAGTTGACGAAAGAGGCCCTTCTCGAAAGTAGCCAGTTGACGAGAGGCCCTTCTCGAAAGTAGCCAGTTGACGAAAGAGGCCCTTCTCGAAAGTAGCCAGTTGACGAAAGAGGCCCTTCTCGAAAGTAGCCAGTTGACGAAAGAGGCCCTTCTCGAAAGTAGCCAGTTGACGAAAGAGGCCCTTCTCGAAAGTAGCCAGTTGACGAAAGAGGCCCTTCTCGAAAGTAGCCAGTTGACGAAAGAGGCCCTTCTCGAAAGTAGCCAGTTGACGAAAGAGGCCCTTCTCGAAAGTAGCCAGTTGACGAAAGAGGCCCTTCTCGAAAGTAGCCAGTTGACGAAAGAGGCCCTTCTCGAAAGTAGCCAGTTGACGAAAGAGGCCCTTCTCGAAAGTAGCCAGTTGACGAAAGAGGCCCTTCTCGAAAGTAGCCAGTTGACGAAAGAGGCCCTTCTCGAAAGTAGCCAGTTGACGAGAGGCCCTTCTCGAAAGTAGCCAGTTGACGAAAGAGGCCCTTCTCGAAAGTAGCCAGTTGACGAAAGAGGCCCTTCTCGAAAGTAGCCAGTTGACGAAAGAGGCCCTTCTCGAAAGTAGCCAGTTGACGAAAGAGGCCCTTCTCGAAAGTAGCCAGTTGACGAAAGAGGCCCTTCTCGAAAGTAGCCAGTTGACGAAAGAGGCCCTTCTCGAAAGTAGCCAGTTGACGAAAGAGGCCCTTCTCGAAAGTAGCCAGTTGACGAAAGAGGCCCTTCTCGAAAGTAGCCAGTTGACGAAAGAGGCCCTTCTCGAAAGTAGCCAGTTGACGAAAGAGGCCCTTCTCGAAAGTAGCCAGTTGACGAAAGAGGCCCTTCTCGAAAGTAGCCAGTTGACGAAAGAGGCCCTTCTCGAAAGTAGCCAGTTGACGAGAGGCCCTTCTCGAAAGTAGCCAGTTGACGAAAGAGGCCCTTCTCGAAAGTAGCCAGTTGACGAAAGAGGCCCTTCTCGAAAGTAGCCAGTTGACGAAAGAGGCCCTTCTCGAAAGTAGCCAGTTGACGAAAGAGGCCCTTCTCGAAAGTAGCCAGTTGACGAAAGAGGCCCTTCTCGAAAGTAGCCAGTTGACGAAAGAGGCCCTTCTCGAAAGTAGCCAGTTGACGAAAGAGGCCCTTCTCGAAAGTAGCCAGTTGACGAAAGAGGCCCTTCTCGAAAGTAGCCAGTTGACGAAAGAGGCCCTTCTCGAAAGTAGCCAGTTGACGAAAGAGGCCCTTCTCGAAAGTAGCCAGTTGACGAAAGAGGCCCTTCTCGAAAGTAGCCAGTTGACGAAAGAGGCCCTTCTCGAAAGTAGCCAGTTGACGAAAGAGGCCCTTCTCGAAAGTAGCCAGTTGACGAAAGAGGCCCTTCTCGAAAGTAGCCAGTTGACGAAAGAGGCCCTTCTCGAAAGTAGCCAGTTGACGAAAGAGGCCCTTCTCGAAAGTAGCCAGTTGACGAAAGAGGCCCTTCTCGAAAGTAGCCAGTTGACGAAAGAGGCCCTTCTCGAAAGTAGCCAGTTGACGAAAGAGGCCCTTCTCGAAAGTAGCCAGTTGACGAAAGAGGCCCTTCTCGAAAGTAGCCAGTTGACGAAAGAGGCCCTTCTCGAAAGTAGCCAGTTGACGAAAGAGGCCCTTCTCGAAAGTAGCCAGTTGACGAAAGAGGCCCTTCTCGAAAGTAGCCAGTTGACGAAAGAGGCCCTTCTCGAAAGTAGCCAGTTGACGAAAGAGGCCCTTCTCGAAAGTAGCCAGTTGACGAAAGAGGCCCTTCTCGAAAGTAGCCAGTTGACGAAAGAGGCCCTTCTCGAAAGTAGCCAGTTGACGAAAGAGGCCCTTCTCGAAAGTAGCCAGTTGACGAAAGAGGCCCTTCTCGAAAGTAGCCAGTTGACGAAAGAGGCCCTTCTCGAAAGTAGCCAGTTGACGAAAGAGGCCCTTCTCGAAAGTAGCCAGTTGACGAGAGGCCCTTCTCGAAAGTAGCCAGTTGACGAAAGAGGCCCTTCTCGAAAGTAGCCAGTTGACGAAAGAGGCCCTTCTCGAAAGTAGCCAGTTGACGAAAGAGGCCCTTCTCGAAAGTAGCCAGTTGACGAAAGAGGCCCTTCTCGAAAGTAGCCAGTTGACGAAAGAGGCCCTTCTCGAAAGTAGCCAGTTGACGAAAGAGGCCCTTCTCGAAAGTAGCCAGTTGACGAAAGAGGCCCTTCTCGAAAGTAGCCAGTTGACGAGAGGCCCTTCTCGAAAGTAACCAGTTGACGAAAGGCCCTTCTCGAAAGTAGCCAGTTGCCGAAAGGCCCTTCTCGAAAGTAGCCAGTTGACGAAAGAGGCCCTTCTCGAAAGTAGCCAGTTGACGAAAGAGGCCCTTCTCGAAAGTAGCCAGTTGACGAAAGAGGCCCTTCTCGAAAGTAGCCAGTTGACGAAAGAGGCCCTTCTCGAAAGTAGCCAGTTGACGAAAGAGGCCCTTCTCGAAAGTAGCCAGTTGACGAAAGAGGCCCTTCTCGAAAGTAGCCAGTTGACGAAAGAGGCCCTTCTCGAAAGTAGCCAGTTGACGAAAGAGGCCCTTCTCGAAAGTAGCCAGTTGACGAAAGAGGCCCTTCTCGAAAGTAGCCAGTTGACGAAAGAGGCCCTTCTCGAAAGTAGCCAGTTGACGAAAGAGGCCCTTCTCGAAAGTAGCCAGTTGACGAAAGAGGCCCTTCTCGAAAGTAGCCAGTTGACGAAAGAGGCCCTTCTCGAAAGTAGCCAGTTGACGAAAGAGGCCCTTCTCGAAAGTAGCCAGTTGACGAAAGAGGCCCTTCTCGAAAGTAGCCAGTTGACGAAAGAGGCCCTTCTCGAAAGTAGCCAGTTGACGAAAGAGGCCCTTCTCGAAAGTAGCCAGTTGACGAAAGAGGCCCTTCTCGAAAGTAGCCAGTTGACGAAAGAGGCCCTTCTCGAAAGTAGCCAGTTGACGAAAGAGGCCCTTCTCGAAAGTAGCCAGTTGACGAAAGAGGCCCTTCTCGAAAGTAGCCAGTTGACGAAAGAGGCCCTTCTCGAAAGTAGCCAGTTGACGAAAGAGGCCCTTCTCGAAAGTAGCCAGTTGACGAAAGAGGCCCTTCTCGAAAGTAGCCAGTTGACGAAAGAGGCCCTTCTCGAAAGTAGCCAGTTGACGAAAGAGGCCCTTCTCGAAAGTAGCCAGTTGACGAAAGAGGCCCTTCTCGAAAGTAGCCAGTTGACGAAAGAGGCCCTTCTCGAAAGTAGCCAGTTGACGAAAGAGCCCTTCTCGAAAGTAGCCAGTTGACGAAAGAGGCCCTTCTCGAAAGTAGCCAGTTGACGAAAGGGCCCTTCTCGAAAGTAGCCAGTTGACGAAAGAGGCCCTTCTCGAAAGTAGCCAGTTGACGAAAGAGGCCCTTCTCGAAAGTAGCCAGTTGACGAAAGAGGCCCTTCTCGAAAGTAGCCAGTTGACGAAAGAGGCCCTTCTCGAAAGTAGCCAGTTGACGAAAGAGGCCCTTCTCGAAAGTAGCCAGTTGACGAAAGAGGCCCTTCTCGAAAGTAGCCAGTTGACGAAAGAGGCCCTTCTCGAAAGTAGCCAGTTGACGAAAGGGCCCTTCTCGAAAGTAGCCAGTTGACGAAAGAGGCCCTTCTCGAAAGTAGCCAGTTGACGAGAGGCCCTTCTCGAAAGTAGCCAGTTGACGAAAGAGGCCCTTCTCGAAAGTAGCCAGTTGACGAAAGAGGCCCTTCTCGAAAGTAGCCAGTTGACGAGAGGCCCTTCTCGAAAGTAGCCAGTTGACGAAAGAGGCCCTTCTCGAAAGTAGCCAGTTGACGAAAGAGGCCCTTCTCGAAAGTAGCCAGTTGACGAAAGAGGCCCTTCTCGAAAGTAGCCAGTTGACGAAAGAGGCCCTTCTCGAAAGTAGCCAGTTGACGAAAGAGGCCCTTCTCGAAAGTAGCCAGTTGACGAAAGAGGCCCTTCTCGAAAGTAGCCAGTTGACGAAAGAGGCCCTTCTCGAAAGTAGCCAGTTGACGAAAGAGGCCCTTCTCGAAAGTAGCCAGTTGACGAAAGAGGCCCTTCTCGAAAGTAGCCAGTTGACGAAAGAGGCCCTTCTCGAAAGTAGCCAGTTGACGAAAGAGGCCCTTCTCGAAAGTAGCCAGTTGACGAAAGAGGCCCTTCTCGAAAGTAGCCAGTTGACGAGAGGCCCTTCTCGAAAGTAGCCAGTTGACGAAAGAGGCCCTTCTCGAAAGTAGCCAGTTGACGAAAGAGGCCCTTCTCGAAAGTAGCCAGTTGACGAAAGAGGCCCTTCTCGAAAGTAGCCAGTTGACGAAAGAGGCCCTTCTCGAAAGTAGCCAGTTGACGAAAGAGGCCCTTCTCGAAAGTAGCCAGTTGACGAAAGAGGCCCTTCTCGAAAGTAGCCAGTTGACGAAAGAGCCCTTCTCGAAAGTAGCCAGTTGACGAAAGAGCCCTTCTCGAAAGTAGCCAGTTGACGAAAGAGGCCCTTCTCGAAAGTAGCCAGTTGACGAAAGAGGCCCTTCTCGAAAGTAGCCAGTTGACGAAAGAGGCCCTTCTCGAAAGTAGCCAGTTGACGAAAGAGGCCCTTCTCGAAAGTAGCCAGTTGACGAAAGAGGCCCTTCTCGAAAGTAGCCAGTTGACGAAAGAGGCCCTTCTCGAAAGTAGCCAGTTGACGAAAGAGGCCCTTCTCGAAAGTAGCCAGTTGACGAAAGAGGCCCTTCTCGAAAGTAGCCAGTTGACGAGAGGCCCTTCTCGAAAGTAGCCAGTTGACGAAAGAGGCCCTTCTCGAAAGTAGCCAGTTGACGAAAGAGGCCCTTCTCGAAAGTAGCCAGTTGACGAAAGAGGCCCTTCTCGAAAGTAGCCAGTTGACGAAAGAGGCCCTTCTCGAAAGTAGCCAGTTGACGAAAGAGGCCCTTCTCGAAAGTAGCCAGTTGACGAAAGAGGCCCTTCTCGAAAGTAGCCAGTTGACGAAAGAGGCCCTTCTCGAAAGTAGCCAGTTGACGAGAGGCCCTTCTCGAAAGTAGCCAGTTGACGAAAGAGGCCCTTCTCGAAAGTAGCCAGTTGACGAAAGAGGCCCTTCTCGAAAGTAGCCAGTTGACGAAAGAGGCCCTTCTCGAAAGTAGCCAGTTGACGAAAGAGGCCCTTCTCGAAAGTAGCCAGTTGACGAAAGAGGCCCTTCTCGAAAGTAGCCAGTTGACGAAAGAGGCCCTTCTCGAAAGTAGCCAGTTGACGAAAGGCCCTTCTCGAAAGTAGCCAGTTGACGAAAGAGGCCCTTCTCGAAAGTAGCCAGTTGACGAAAGAGGCCCTTCTCGAAAGTAGCCAGTTGACGAAAGAGGCCCTTCTCGAAAGTAGCCAGTTGACGAAAGAAGCCCTTCTCGAAAGTAGCCAGTTGACGAAAGAGGCCCTTCTCGAAAGTAGCCAGTTGACGAAAGAGGCCCTTCTCGAAAGTAGCCAGTTGACGAAAGAGGCCCTTCTCGAAAGTAGCCAGTTGACGAAAGAGGCCCTTCTCGAAAGTAGCCAGTTGACGAAAGAGGCCCTTCTCGAAAGTAGCCAGTTGACGAAAGAGGCCCTTCTCGAAAGTAGCCAGTTGACGAGAGGCCCTTCTCGAAAGTAGCCAGTTGACGAAAGAGGCCCTTCTCGAAAGTAGCCAGTTGACGAAAGAGGCCCTTCTCGAAAGTAGCCAGTTGACGAAAGAGGCCCTTCTCGAAAGTAGCCAGTTGACGAAAGAGGCCCTTCTCGAAAGTAGCCAGTTGACGAAAGAGGCCCTTCTCGAAAGTAGCCAGTTGACGAAAGAGGCCCTTCTCGAAAGTAGCCAGTTGACGAAAGAGGCCCTTCTCGAAAGTAGCCAGTTGACGAAAGAGGCCCTTCTCGAAAGTAGCCAGTTGACGAAAGAGGCCCTTCTCGAAAGTAGCCAGTTGACGAGAGGCCCTTCTCGAAAGTAGCCAGTTGACGAAAGAGGCCCTTCTCGAAAGTAGCCAGTTGACGAAAAGGCCCTTCTCGAAAGTAGCCAGTTGACGAAAGAGGCCCTTCTCGAAAGTAGCCAGTTGACGAAAGAGGCCCTTCTCGAAAGTAGCCAGTTGACGAGAGGCCCTTCTCGAAAGTAGCCAGTTGACGAAAGAGGCCCTTCTCGAAAGTAGCCAGTTGACGAAAGAGGCCCTTCTCGAAAGTAGCCAGTTGACGAAAGGCCCTTCTCGAAAGTAGCCAGTTGCCGAAAAGGCCCTTCTCGAAAGTAGCCAGTTGACGAAAGAGGCCCTTCTCGAAAGTAGCCAGTTGACGAAAGAGGCCCTTCTCGAAAGTAGCCAGTTGACGAAAGAGGCCCTTCTCGAAAGTAGCCAGTTGACGAAAGAGGCCCTTCTCGAAAGTAGCCAGTTGACGAAAGAGGCCCTTCTCGAAAGTAGCCAGTTGACGAAAGAGGCCCTTCTCGAAAGTAGCCAGTTGACGAAAGAGGCCCTTCTCGAAAGTAGCCAGTTGACGAAAGAGGCCCTTCTCGAAAGTAGCCAGTTGACGAGAGGCCCTTCTCGAAAGTAGCCAGTTGACGAAAGAGGCCCTTCTCGAAAGTAGCCAGTTGACGAAAGAGGCCCTTCTCGAAAGTAGCCAGTTGACGAAAGAGGCCCTTCTCGAAAGTAGCCAGTTGACGAAAGAGGCCCTTCTCGAAAGTAGCCAGTTGACGAAAGAGGCCCTTCTCGAAAGTAGCCAGTTGACGAAAGAGGCCCTTCTCGAAAGTAGCCAGTTGACGAAAGAGGCCCTTCTCGAAAGTAGCCAGTTGACGAAAGAGGCCCTTCTCGAAAGTAGCCAGTTGACGAAAGAGGCCCTTCTCGAAAGTAGCCAGTTGACGAAAGAGGCCCTTCTCGAAAGTAGCCAGTTGACGAAAGAGGCCCTTCTCGAAAGTAGCCAGTTGACGAAAGAGGCCCTTCTCGAAAGTAGCCAGTTGACGAAAGAGGCCCTTCTCGAAAGTAGCCAGTTGACGAAAGAGGCCTTCTCGAAAGTAGCCAGTTGACGAAAGAGGCCCTTCTCGAAAGTAGCCAGTTGACGAAAGAGGCCCTTCTCGAAAGTAGCCAGTTGACGAAAGAGGCCCTTCTCGAAAGTAGCCAGTTGACGAGAGGCCCTTCTCGAAAGTAGCCAGTTGACGAAAGAGGCCCTTCTCGAAAGTAGCCAGTTGACGAAAGAGGCCCTTCTCGAAAGTAGCCAGTTGACGAAAGAGGCCCTTCTCGAAAGTAGCCAGTTGACGAAAGAGGCCCTTCTCGAAAGTAGCCAGTTGACGAAAGAGGCCCTTCTCGAAAGTAGCCAGTTGACGAAAGAGGCCCTTCTCGAAAGTAGCCAGTTGACGAAAGAGGCCCTTCTCGAAAGTAGCCAGTTGACGAAAGAGGCCCTTCTCGAAAGTAGCCAGTTGACGAAAGAGGCCCTTCTCGAAAGTAGCCAGTTGACGAAAGAGGCCCTTCTCGAAAGTAGCCAGTTGACGAAAGAGGCCCTTCTCGAAAGTAGCCAGTTGACGAAAGAGGCCCTTCTCGAAAGTAGCCAGTTGACGAGAGGCCCTTCTCGAAAGTAGCCAGTTGACGAAAGAGGCCCTTCTCGAAAGTAGCCAGTTGACGAAAGAGGCCCTTCTCGAAAGTAGCCAGTTGACGAAAGAGGCCCTTCTCGAAAGTAGCCAGTTGACGAAAGAGGCCCTTCTCGAAAGTAGCCAGTTGACGAGAGGCCCTTCTCGAAAGTAGCCAGTTGACGAAAGAGGCCCTTCTCGAAAGTAGCCAGTTGACGAAAGAGGCCCTTCTCGAAAGTAGCCAGTTGACGAAAGAGGCCCTTCTCGAAAGTAGCCAGTTGACGAAAGAGGCCCTTCTCGAAAGTAGCCAGTTGACGAAAAGGCCCTTCTCGAAAGTAGCCAGTTGACGAAAGAGGCCCTTCTCGAAAGTAGCCAGTTGACGAAAGAGGCCCTTCTCGAAAGTAGCCAGTTGACGAAAGAGGCCCTTCTCGAAAGTAGCCAGTTGACGAAAGAGGCCCTTCTCGAAAGTAGCCAGTTGACGAAAGAGGCCCTTCTCGAAAGTAGCCAGTTGACGAAAGAGGCCCTTCTCGAAAGTAGCCAGTTGACGAAAGAGGCCCTTCTCGAAAGTAGCCAGTTGACGAAGGAGGCCCTTCTCGAAAGTAGCCAGTTGACGAAAGAGGCCCTTCTCGAAAGTAGCCAGTTGACGAAAGAGGCCCTTCTCGAAAGTAGCCAGTTGACGAAAGAGGCCCTTCTCGAAAGTAGCCAGTTGACGAAAGAGGCCCTTCTCGAAAGTAGCCAGTTGACGAAAGAGGCCCTTCTCGAAAGTAGCCAGTTGACGAAAGAGGCCCTTCTCGAAAGTAGCCAGTTGACGAAAGAGGCCCTTCTCGAAAGTAGCCAGTTGACGAAAGAAGCCCTTCTCGAAAGTAGCCAGTTGACGAAAGAGGCCCTTCTCGAAAGTAGCCAGTTGACGAAAGAGGCCCTTCTCGAAAGTAGCCAGTTGACGAAAGAGGCCCTTCTCGAAAGTAGCCAGTTGACGAAAGAGGCCCTTCTCGAAAGTAGCCAGTTGACGAAAGAGGCCCTTCTCGAAAGTAGCCAGTTGACGAAAGAGGCCCTTCTCGAAAGTAGCCAGTTGACGAAAGAGGCCCTTCTCGAAAGTAGCCAGTTGACGAAAGAGGCCCTTCTCGAAAGTAGCCAGTTGACGAAAGAGGCCCTTCTCGAAAGTAGCCAGTTGACGAAAGAGGCCCTTCTCGAAAGTAGCCAGTTGACGAAAGAGGCCCTTCTCGAAAGTAGCCAGTTGACGAAAGAGGCCCTTCTCGAAAGTAGCCAGTTGACGAAAGAGGCCCTTCTCGAAAGTAGCCAGTTGACGAAAGAGGCCCTTCTCGAAAGTAGCCAGTTGACGAAAGAGGCCCTTCTCGAAAGTAGCCAGTTGACGAAAGAGGCCCTTCTCGAAAGTAGCCAGTTGACGAAAGAGGCCCTTCTCGAAAGTAGCCAGTTGACGAGAGGCCCTTCTCGAAAGTAGCCAGTTGACGAAAGAGGCCCTTCTCGAAAGTAGCCAGTTGACGAAAGAGGCCCTTCTCGAAAGTAGCCAGTTGACGAAAGAGGCCCTTCTCGAAAGTAGCCAGTTGACGAAAGAGGCCCTTCTCGAAAGTAGCCAGTTGACGAAAGAGGCCCTTCTCGAAAGTAGCCAGTTGACGAAAGAGGCCCTTCTCGAAAGTAGCCAGTTGACGAAAGAGGCCCTTCTCGAAAGTAGCCAGTTGACGAAAGAGGCCCTTCTCGAAAGTAGCCAGTTGACGAAAGAGGCCCTTCTCGAAAGTAGCCAGTTGACGAAAGAGGCCCTTCTCGAAAGTAGCCAGTTGACGAAAGAGGCCCTTCTCGAAAGTAGCCAGTTGACGAAAGAGGCCCTTCTCGAAAGTAGCCAGTTGACGAAAGAGGCCCTTCTCGAAAGTAGCCAGTTGACGAAAGAGGCCCTTCTCGAAAGTAGCCAGTTGACGAAAGAGGCCCTTCTCGAAAGTAGCCAGTTGACGAAAGAGGCCCTTCTCGAAAGTAGCCAGTTGACGAAAGAGGCCCTTCTCGAAAGTAGCCAGTTGACGAAAGAGGCCCTTCTCGAAAGTAGCCAGTTGACGAAAGAGGCCCTTCTCGAAAGTAGCCAGTTGACGAAAGAGGCCCTTCTCGAAAGTAGCCAGTTGACGAAAGAGGCCCTTCTCGAAAGTAGCCAGTTGACGAAAGAGGCCCTTCTCGAAAGTAGCCAGTTGACGAAAGAGGCCCTTCTCGAAAGTAGCCAGTTGACGAAAGAGGCCCTTCTCGAAAGTAGCCAGTTGACGAAAGAGGCCCTTCTCGAAAGTAGCCAGTTGACGAAAGAGGCCCTTCTCGAAAGTAGCCAGTTGACGAAAGAGGCCCTTCTCGAAAGTAGCCAGTTGACGAAAGAGGCCCTTCTCGAAAGTAGCCAGTTGACGAAAGAGGCCCTTCTCGAAAGTAGCCAGTTGACGAAAGAGCCCTTCTCGAAAGTAGCCAGTTGACGAAAGAGGCCCTTCTCGAAAGTAGCCAGTTGACGAAAGAGGCCCTTCTCGAAAGTAGCCAGTTGACGAAAGAGGCCCTTCTCGAAAGTAGCCAGTTGACGAAAGAGGCCCTTCTCGAAAGTAGCCAGTTGACGAAAGAGGCCCTTCTCAAGAAAGTAGCCAGTTGACGAAAGAGGCCCTTCTCGAAAGTAGCCAGTTGACGAAAGAGGCCCTTCTCGAAAGTAGCCAGTTGACGAAAGAGGCCCTTCTCGAAAGTAGCCAGTTGACGAAAGAGGCCCTTCTCGAAAGTAGCCAGTTGACGAAAGAGGCCCTTCTCGAAAGTAGCCAGTTGACGAAAGAGGCCCTTCTCGAAAGTAGCCAGTTGACGAAAGAGGCCCTTCTCGAAAGTAGCCAGTTGACGAAAGAGGCCCTTCTCGAAAGTAGCCAGTTGACGAAAGAGGCCCTTCTCGAAAGTAGCCAGTTGACGAAAGAGGCCCTTCTCGAAAGTAGCCAGTTGACGAAAGAGGCCCTTCTCGAAAGTAGCCAGTTGACGAAAGAGGCCCTTCTCGAAAGTAGCCAGTTGACGAAAGAGGCCCTTCTCGAAAGTAGCCAGTTGACGAAAGAGGCCCTTCTCGAAAGTAGCCAGTTGACGAAAGAGGCCCTTCTCGAAAGTAGCCAGTTGACGAAAGAGGCCCTTCTCGAAAGTAGCCAGTTGACGAAAGAGGCCCTTCTCGAAAGTAGCCAGTTGACGAAAGAGGCCCTTCTCGAAAGTAGCCAGTTGACGAAAGAGGCCCTTCTCGAAAGTAGCCAGTTGACGAAAGAGGCCCTTCTCGAAAGTAGCCAGTTGACGAAAGAGGCCCTTCTCGAAAGTAGCCAGTTGACGAAAGAGGCCCTTCTCGAAAGTAGCCAGTTGACGAAAGAGGCCCTTCTCGAAAGTAGCCAGTTGACGAAAGAGGCCTTTCTCGAAAGTAGCCAGGTTGACGAAAGAGGCCCTTCTCGAAAGTAGCCAGTTGACGAAAGAGGCCCTTCTCGAAAGTAGCCAGTTGACGAAAGAGGCCCTTCTCGAAAGTAGCCAGTTGACGAAAGAGGCCCTTCTCGAAAGTAGCCAGTTGACGAAAGAGGCCCTTCTCGAAAGTAGCCAGTTGACGAAAGAGGCCCTTCTCGAAAGTAGCCAGTTGACGAAAAGAGGCCCTTCTCGAAAGTAGCCAGTTGACGAAAGAGGCCCTTCTCGAAAGTAGCCAGTTGACGAAAGAGGCCCTTCTCGAAAGTAGCCAGTTGACGAAAGAGGCCCTTCTCGAAAGTAGCCAGTTGACGAAAGAGGCCCTTCTCGAAAGTAGCCAGTTGACGAAAGAGGCCCTTCTCGAAAGTAGCCAGTTGACGAAAGAGGCCCTTCTCGAAAGTAGCCAGTTGACGAAAGAGGCCCTTCTCGAAAGTAGCCAGTTGACGAAAGAGGCCCTTCTCGAAAGTAGCCAGTTGACGAAAGAGGCCCTTCTCGAAAGTAGCCAGTTGACGAAAGAGGCCCTTCTCGAAAGTAGCCAGTTGACGAAAGAGGCCCTTCTCGAAAGTAGCCAGTTGACGAAAGAGGCCCTTCTCGAAAGTAGCCAGTTGACGAAAGAGGCCCTTCTCGAAAGTAGCCAGGTTGACGAAAGAGGCCCTTCTCGAAAGTAGCCAGTTGACGAAAGAGGCCCTTCTCGAAAGTAGCCAGTTGACGAAAGAGGCCCTTCTCGAAAGTAGCCAGTTGACGAAAGAGGCCCTTCTCGAAAGTAGCCAGTTGACGAAAGAGGCCCTTCTCGAAAGTAGCCAGTTGACGAAAGAGGCCCTTCTCGAAAGTAGCCAGTTGACGAAAGAGGCCCTTCTCGAAAGTAGCCAGTTGACGAAAGAGGCCCTTCTCGAAAGTAGCCAGTTGACGAAAGAGGCCCTTCTCGAAAGTAGCCAGTTGACGAAAGAGGCCCTTCTCGAAAGTAGCCAGTTGACGAAAGAGGCCCTTCTCGAAAGTAGCCAGTTGACGAAAGAGGCCCTTCTCGAAAGTAGCCAGTTGACGAAAGAGGCCCTTCTCGAAAGTAGCCAGTTGACGAAAGAGGCCCTTCTCGAAAGTAGCCAGTTGACGAAAGAGGCCCTTCTCGAAAGTAGCCAGTTGACGAAAGAGGCCCTTCTCGAAAGTAGCCAGTTGACGAAAGAGGCCCTTCTCGAAAGTAGCCAGTTGACGAAAGAGGCCCTTCTCGAAAGTAGCCAGTTGACGAAAGAGGCCCTTCTCGAAAGTAGCCAGTTGACGAAAGAGGCCCTTCTCGAAAGTAGCCAGTTGACGAAAGAGGCCCTTCTCGAAAGTAGCCAGTTGACGAAAGAGGCCCTTCTCGAAAGTAGCCAGTTGACGAAAGAGGCCCTTCTCGAAAGTAGCCAGTTGACGAAAGAGGCCCTTCTCGAAAGTAGCCAGTTGACGAAAGAGGCCCTTCTCGAAAGTAGCCAGTTGACGAAAGAGGCCCTTCTCGAAAGTAGCCAGTTGACGAAAGAGGCCCTTCTCGAAAGTAGCCAGTTGACGAAAGAGGCCCTTCTCGAAAGTAGCCAGTTGACGAAAGAGGCCTTCTTCTCGAAAGTAGCCAGTTGACGAAAGAGGCCCTTCTCGAAAGTAGCCAGTTGACGAAAGAGGCCCTTCTCGAAAGTAGCCAGTTGACGAAAGAGGCCCTTCTCGAAAGTAGCCAGTTGACGAAAGAGGCCCTTCTCGAAAGTAGCCAGTTGACGAAAGAGGCCCTTCTCGAAAGTAGCCAGTTGACGAAAGAGGCCCTTCTCGAAAGTAGCCAGTTGACGAAAGAGGCCCTTCTCGAAAGTAGCCAGTTGACGAAAGAGGCCCTTCTCGAAAGTAGCCGGTTGACGAAAGAGGCCCTTCTCGAAAGTAGCCAGTTGACGAAAGAGGCCCTTCTCGAAAGTAGCCAGTTGACGAAAGAGGCCCTTCTCGAAAGTAGCCAGTTGACGAAAGAGGCCCTTCTCGAAAGTAGCCAGTTGACGAAAGAGGCCCTTCTCGAAAGTAGCCAGTTGACGAAAGAGGCCCTTCTCGAAAGTAGCCGGTTGACGAAAGAGGCCCTTCTCGAAAGTAGCCAGTTGACGAAAGAGGCCCTTCTCGAAAGTAGCCAGTTGACGAAAGAGGCCTTCTCGAAAGTAGCCAGTTGACGAAAGAGGCCCTTCTCGAAAGTAGCCAGTTGACGAAAGAGGCCCTTCTCGAAAGTAGCCAGTTGACGAAAGAGGCCCTTCTCGAAAGTAGCCAGTTGACGAAAGAGGCCCCTCTCGAAAGTAGCCAGTTGACGAAAGAGGCCCTTCTCGAAAGTAGCCAGTTGACGAAAGAGGCCCTTCTCGAAAGTAGCCAGTTGACGAAAGAGGCCCTTCTCGAAAGTAGCCAGTTGACGAAAGAGGCCCTTCTCGAAAGTAGCCAGTTGACGAAAGAGGCCCTTCTCGAAAGTAGCCAGTTGACGAAAGAGGCCCTTCTCGAAAGTAGCCCTACACAAAATATATAGCACGAAAACCATTTGCTTTCACGCCATTATAACGCTTCTCCCGCCTAAATATAACCGACTTCTACTTGGTGTAATTTGAAATAAATAAAAATATTTCCCAGGGAATATGGATTTTTATGTCACGCCTGGATTAATAAGATAGGATAAAATAATAGCCTTATCTTAATCCGTGGCGCGCCGGTTGAAGAGGCAGGAAACGTCAGTGCCTAAAACTACGTAACAGTGCGAAGATCAAGGTCGGATTCTTGGTATTTAAACGAAGATAGCGCAAGTATTTTCATAAGTCCACACGACTTGAACCTTAATGTCTACTACAGTAAAATCCTACGCATCGGACATTGTCGTTGTTACCGAAACGTGGCTTTCCTCAAATGTTCCCAATTCGGCAATAGATATAAGTGGTTATTCCTTGCTGAGGCATGATCGATCTGACGGCAGACGAGGCGGTGGAGTCTGTGTCTTCGTAAAGGACATGTTACCTTTCATTCATCTTAAAGAGATCGAAAGCCATGAATACGAGTCGCTTTGGTTACTGTTACCTTTCATTCATCTTTAAGAGATCGAAAGCCATGAATACGAGTCGCTTTGGTTACTCTTAAAGCCTCACCGTTTGCCTCGCGGTGTAAATTCAATTGTATTGGGAATCGTGTACCATCTACCTGGAAGTGACGATAAAGCCCTTCTTGCACACCTTACCGAATCAATTGATTCTGCCCTTTCCACTAATCCTGGTGCCGGAATTATTTTAGCTGGAGATTTTAACCAATTCAAACACCACCAGTTATGCAATTCCTTTAACCTCAAGTAGTTAGTCAAAGACGCCACTATTTCTACATTTTTTAATTCTGCCCTGGTGATTTCTCCAATTGGACATTCCGATCATAATTCCATCGTTCTTAAACCTCTCCCAGCTTACTCCTATGGTGGCACAAGGTCTACACGTTTAGTACGAGACTCTCGCCCAATCAATCGTCGAATTGTTAGCGTCATCTGTCGAAAGTTAATTGGGTACCTTTGCTCCATTTGGAATCTTGTGACGAGCAGTTTCAGTATTTTTCCACCAACGTAGATAATATCATAAACGTACACTTACCTTGGAAACAAATTAAAATTGATTGCAATGACAAGCCTTGGATTACTTCCGAAATAAAATCTCTTATTATATGGCAAGTGCTTGTTTTGGTGAATCTCGCAATCTGATTGGTCGCTGACGAGGCAGGATTTTCCCGTATTGCCCACGGGCAATACGGTATTCTTATTGCCCTGCGACGACTTGAACACATTTCAAACCAATAAAAGCATTAAAAAATCCTTAAAAATAATTTAAAACAATGAAAAATAAACGGAAAATACGGAAAAGGGATAACTAGAAGGGATAAAATCAGGTTTTGTTGGCTCAAGTCGAAATATTAAGGTAAATTTTACGATGTTTTTTAACTAAAACAGTCAAGAATATTTTTGTTTTTTCGAACATGCAACTAGTTGTTTTTGTCCTTGATCCGATAGCTCAATATCACTATATTTTGTATTAATTTTATATTTTATTCTATAAATGGTACTGTAGAGTAGTTTTACTAAGCTAAGATCAGATAAATTTGTAAAAAACTAAGACAAATTCGTATCATTGAAATTATTTTGACATTTGAAAATGACCGGCTTTGAGTTTCGGACTTTGTACTTTGCCCTCGCGTGACCAATGTTAGTAAGTAGTTATTATTTTCAAGCGGCAGACAGCATGGGCGGCTGGCAACAACCTGATATTCAGATTCTACCGAAATAAAGTTAATGCACTTTGCAAGAAGGCACGACTTAATTACTACAATAAAAATATCGCGGGCGTTCAACAGTCCGATTCTCGTAAATGGTGGTTAGCGGTGAAGAATATTGCCGGTCTTCAGTCTTCTAAGAAAGTATCTACAATAATGTCCGAAGGTAAATTTTATTCTGAAGCGGATCTAGCAAACTTGCTCAACGACAAGTTCGTTGCTGTGGGGTCCTCCTTACCCAGTCTGAACTGGCTCCCCCTTCCGACAAATGATAGTCCAGATGAATTCTGCATCTCTGTCGAGGAGACTGAAAAAGCTCTATTATCATCTAAACCTCATTCATCTGCTGGTCCCGATGAAATTCCTTCTTGGCTTCTCCAGGAAAACGCTTCAATTCTGTGGCGACCCTTGTGTTCCATTTTTAACGCATCAGTTCGTGAAGGATTTGTTCCCTCTATATGGAAGGCAGCAAATATTACACCAATTCAAAAATCTTCGTCCCCTAAAGATATTGATTCCGACTTCAGACCAATCTTCCTCACACCAATTATCAGCAAGACTCTTGAATCCTTTCCCTACAAATGGCTCCTTAACTTAATTGATCCCTTCCAATTCGGTTCGCTGAACGGTTCAAGCATTAGTATGGCACTAGTCTACATGCTACATAAATGGTATGAAGCAGCTGATAAACAAGGTAACTCTATACGGATTTGTTTACTTGATTTCTCTAAGGCGTTTGATCGATTAGATCATAACATTCTGTTGAAAAAATTGAAAGACATGGAAATTCATCCTGTATTGCTTAATTGGATCGGAAACTTGCCAACAGATAGACAACAGAGAACCCGTGTTGGTCAGTTATTTTCCGAGTGGAAGTTTTTAAACGCCGGCGTCCCACAAGGAACTAAGCTTGGCCCGCTCTTATTTTTAATCATGATCAATGACTTGGCAGTGGCTGATGAAACCGTTAAATTTGTGGATGATACTAGTCTTTGGGAAATAATATCCCTTCTCAGTTACCCGCCAACATCATCAACTGCTCAGAATGGTCATCAGCCAATAATATGAAGTTAAATGTATTAAAGACTAAAGAATTGCGTGTCTGCTTTTCCAATCTTATTCCATCTGTGGCCAAGAGGTCGACGTCGTCTCCGAGGCAAAATTATTGGGCGTTATTTGGAAATTTTATAATAATAATAATAATAATTACATAAATACATCATTCCAGAATTTATCCCAAAATAACACAGTCCTTTCTGTAATTGGTGAACATGCAACATGTGTGGAAATCGAAGATACAACAACGTAATACATTTTGTTTTATTTTAATTTGACATTTTCAAAGAATAATTACTAATTAGCAGTACTGTAAATAATTTTAAGAACCAAACTGTATAATCAAGTTATTATGGTATTATCAGTGGCATACCGAGCGGGGAAGTATAGGGGGTGTGTAACCCAAACGAATCTGTCAGTAAGTTGACCTTGATCTGTTGAAACATAGAACCTTAAAGTAACTTCGTGAAACAACCAAAATGAGTAACAGACTAGTAACATAATTTTGCGCTCGCTAGCAACCAACACTACTGACATCAGTTTTTCTTCCTTTTGCCCTGTGTCATCGATACATTTTGGAATGGGTACCATAGTAGAGTGTTAGAACACGGTATGCCACTAGGTATTACTATAACTTTGTATCCCAATGGTCTATGATTTTGCTGTGCCTGTTCAGCATTTTGATGCCTTGTGCCATTTCTTGTGGTACCTATAGCAGATGATTCCTGCAAAAGAGAAGAGAATAGTCATACCATATTATCATACATCCTTATACCACAACAATATCATATACATCTATGTTAACTGTGCATGATACAATACATGACCTGAGATAGATAGATAGTTTATTAAACATAATACACAGCAAGGCTGGGCTGAATTATGCAATTAATTTACACAATATGAATATATAATAAACACAATAATATAAAAAAAAAAATGTATGCTATAAAAACTAAAGTGTATCTAAGAATTATTAAAAAGATTACACATCTGTTAAGAATACTTTTTGCTCAAATTAGTTATTTGTATATCACATTTAGGAAATAGAAAACATTTTCCGTGTTTCTATACACTTATAGAAACACGCGTGAGTTTGGGAGAACGAAAACGAAATAATCAGTGGAAAAACGAGCCCGTAGGGCGAGTTTTTCCACGATTATATCTCGTTCTCCCAAACTCCCACAAGTGTTTTTATAAGTGTATAGAAACAAAGGAAAAAATGTTTTTTATTTCTTTTATAATATAACTCAAAATACATTTTTTTAAACTCGATTAATTTACAAATTCTTATTACGTACGCATGCTGACCTTTGCTCGTCAATTTCGCTGCAAGGAAACAACTCTGTTTGAAAATTAACAGTCAAAAATGTGTAAAAGCATTAAAATTGTTTTTAAATAGTATTAAAAGTTTTATAATTCGCATTAAATTTGTTTTTTTTATGATTTTAAATTTTAGCGGGAAAATTTCCGTGTTTCTATACAGTTATAGAAACACGCTTCTCGACCAAATCAGCACGCGCGTACTATAAATGTTATATTATAATAGTTATTTGTATATCATTTCTGTAATGGAAATGAGAAACAATAAAAGTTACTTTGGTTGTTAATGTTTATAAACAATGGTGTGAGAAAAATTGCTTACTAGGGGTGCACCAGAACTTAGTTCCAAGTTCTGGCCAGAGCCCCATTTTTGACAGTTTCATTTCTGGCCAGATCAAAATTTTTTCTGGTGCGCACCACTATACACAATTATTTCTGCTATTTGAACATTATAATATTTTATATGATTTTGATGCTGTACAATCAATTCACACATCTCAGATTTGTTTACATTTTTTATCCAAATAATAACCATTAGCTTACAATGCACCCTACTTTAGCATAATTTTTACTCTGTCTAATGTCAGATTATTATACTTGTCAGTGGTAGGGTACAGCCAGTTAATGGGTTAGGCTAGAAAGTAAATGCAAATCTTACCTGTGACAAGAAATATTCTTCCTTTATAGTGAATTGTTGCATCCACAAGCGGAACAAAAAGGTAATCGTTCATCGACGTTGTGAAACAAGCAAAATTAGGAGAAAAAATATCAAGATTTTTTGCTCAAAAACAAAGGTCGAAAGCATAAAATATTATAGTGTAAAAACCAGGAGGGTGAAGGAGTTCGTCGAAAGCACAGTATCGCGGTTGTCAGTGGTAATTACCATTTGGGACCATATATTTCGTCAGCAAGCTAAAATCCGCCATGTTTTTTGCTTCACTTTTCTGCCTGGCAAACATTAGCGGCACGTCCTCCAGATATATTTAGCTCAGTGGTCCTGTCCATGACAAAAAAAATGGCGGACGACTTTGCATTTCACAATGTTTTCACATACCCGGGCGTAAATATCCGAGCGGAATTAGTACCCTCGCACGGCGCTTGGCGCCGGCTCGGGGATAATGAACATTTTTATGGTCATTCTGATAACTGCCTTTTGACCATCATAATTATGTCAATAAGCAGTATGGTGCTACACGTTGTTCAAACTACTGTGAGCCAATTGCCGTGCGGCTAAATTTGATGTCCTTTTTCTATTTTCTCTTATCAAAATCGCGAAATAAAGTCTCGCGAAATATTGCCTCAAAAAATGGCGAAATTAAGTACGCGTGAAATTAAGTACGAATAAGGTAGAACAATTAAATGATTCAATTAGACACAGTCATGCAAACAGTGGTTAGTGCTTTTCACCTCTGACGCCAGGGTTGGATTCCTGCATTGGGCAGTTATGGGTTTAAGTAAGTTTCACCTCAGTTGTGTATGAGAAGAGTGTTTCCAGTTTGACTCTATCAGACACCGCAGGGTTTCTCTTGGGATCAAGTTTATTCTGATTTCCTCCTGTCGTAACACCTACTATAAGTAACACTGGAGCGAAGAAGAATGGACCTCTACAGTGGGGAGAACAAACAGAACATGGAAACAAAATTTGCGATACTGCCTGCATAGGCAAATGTTATAAATAAACTGAGTGTGTCACTTTGTATGAAGTCTTTTTTTAACTCAAATATTTTACACATGCTATACTTACATATAGTCAATAATTGTTCATCTCTTGCTAACAGAACGTGAATAAAGTCCAACAATGAATATGGCATGATTCTATATTTATATATAGTCAATAATTGTTCATCTCTTGCTAACAGAACGTGAATAAAGTCCAACAATGAATATGACATACAATGTTCAGAAAGTACTGTATATATCATATTCATTTAGTAGATCAAGGTTCTATTTCCACTGCAATGTATACAGTATGATTTTTACATACTGTCGGGAGCATAGAGTGGAATGCAATATAAACTGTGGTATGCCATAGCCTGACAGTTTCGTTTCATCCATCGGTCTATCAAATTGTTCCTGTCTAGCTGGAACCAAAGATCGTTCGTAATTGTCAACTTGTGCTTCATTATTTTGTTGATCAACAACAATAAATGTGACTCGCTTGTCGAAAGGCCATGTTAAATGGTCATGATAATATCCTTGCAGTAATTGCAAGTAAACACCCATGTAGCCCGTGTTACCGCGAGGACCTTCATTCAAATGGACAAAGATTTTCGCTTTGTACCCATGGCTCGTATAAAAAGGATCGCTCTTAATTTCCCCAATGTCGTTGCTGGATTTTTCGTCATTTAGCTTTCTTCTGACGTTTGGTATTTTCAAAGCCACAGTTCCATTTTGGTTTAGAGTAAGTTGTTGCAGTGTTTGCACAGAGGTGACTGGCAGTGTTGTAAATCTCCCAAAGATGCTTTGTGTATTCTGAAGGATTGTCCACAAAAATTAACGTTTCATTTTAACCATGCATTACTAATTCATGAGAAAACACAACGGAAATCATGACCGTGAAGGAGCTTTTATATCTGATACAAAATCCTGCTGATTTAGCTTACGTTCACACGTGACCGGACGAATTCGGGACCGTACGCAAATTCGTCCGGTTCCACTTGTTCACACGGGACTGGATTAATTGTGTAACGAAAAGTGTTCAAACGGAACCTGATTAATTGTGTAACGAAAAGTGTTCACACGGAACCTGATTAATTGTGTAACGAAAAGTGTTCACACGGAACCTGATTAATTGTGTAACGAAAAGTGTTCACACGGAACCTGATTAATTGTGTAACGAAAAGTGTTCACACGGAACCTGATTAATTGTGTAACGAAAAGTGTTCACACGGAACTGGATTAATAGTGTAACGAAAAGTGTTCACACGGAACTGGATTAATTGTGTAACGAAAAGTGTTCACACGGAACCTGATTAATTGTGTAACGAAAAGTGTACACACGGAACCAGATTAATTGTGTAACGAAAAGTGTTCACACGGAACTGGATTAATTGTGTAACGAAAAGTGTTCACACGGAACTGGATTAATTGTGTAACGAAAAGTGTTCACACGGAACCAGATTAATTGTGTAACGAAAAGTGTTCACACGGAACCAGATTAATTTAGCCCCCGAAGTACACTTGTAGTAAACAAGTTTTTTTTGTACGTCGTACAGCAACCGATAAGTCGTTGAAAATCTTGCATACTTGGTTCGGTTGTCTCGGTGGACACATAAGCAAATTGTTAACTGTAGAACAGACAATAGTAGGTTCCCTTTATTAATTATTTCGCAAGCGGAAGCGCGTTGCATCCTGGTTATAGTGATATCAAATATCAAAACATTTAAAATGGCGGGAAATTTTACGCATGAAAATACAGAAAATACACAATGTTTTGGCGAAAATTTCGTAAACTCTGGCCACTCTACACCTGACCCTAGCTATTCTAAAAGCTCTTGCAATGGTCAGAAAGAAAATAAACCAGTTTTAATCCTCGAAACTTCAGCTTTATTGCCAATAATGAGCTCCAACGACACAGCAAAAGTTAATACTAATAGTCAAGAAACTACTGCTATTCCCACACCTGGCGTTCGTTATGGACCATCACAAGAGTTTGATGAGAACTATTCTGGAGATTGGGTAAGAGTTTGAAAGATCTGCCTCCTTTTGCTCAAAAACATTTGGATAATTTCTTGGTTCATAACTCAACGACTATGCCAGATAAGAAAGCACCATTAGCCCACAGAAACAAGCTGAAAGGCTGCAAACTTTGGAAAGAGGGGTATGTAAAGAACCTTCGTACTAAACCTAGCATTCATGCAGGGGATAATTGTTTATTCCTTGTCAAAGCCAATGTTTGGGCTTCAATGAAGCAGCAACGTTACCTGGTTTATTGTCATATTGACCAATCTGCAGAAGTAAAGCATTCTAAATGTAATTGCAAAGCTGGTCAGGGTGGATGCTGTAAGCATGTTGCTGCAGTGGTTTATACATTACTGGACTACACAAACCTTCAACTTACAGAAGTTCCAGATGATGTCACCTGCACTCAAGTTTTGCAGAAGTGGAACATTCCAAGCTCAGCAGCAAGATCAACAACGTACCCAGGCAGTAAAGTTTGAAGATTTAGCATTTGAAAATGCTGATTATGTCAAAGACACAGAAAACAAGAGAAAGCGTGCTTTCGTGAAAGAAAGAAGAGAGGATTACTGTGCAACACCGCCATTTGCAAAGAAAGTTGATAAGCACGAAATTGAAAACCTTTATGGGTTGGTGAATGGTGCTAAAAATACTTCATTGCTGTGTGATAATTTTCATGGCAATAATTTTGAACCATGTTCTATATTTCCAACGAGCTGCGCACATGATCAACCCCCCCCCCCCCCTCCACTGTTGTACAACCTGGTCAAGATGTAAATAGGAGGCAATTGTTTCAGAAGTTACCAAAACCAATACTCTATTTTTCCCTTCATTAGAAAATGATTTGACAGAAAAAGTTGGTGTCACAATGGACGAGGCTATAGCTATTGAAGAAACTACCAGGTCGCAACGAAGCAGTGATATTTGGTACAACGAAAGGCAAAAGCGACTAACCTCCTCCCTTTTTGGAAGAGTAATGAACAGAAGAGATAGGCCGTAGGATGAGCATCCAAAAGATGCTTAGAAAACGGATTCCGTTGCACCCCTCGTGGAACTATATAATTTTCACATGAATCAATAGATAAAAACTTACTTTATCAGAATCCGTTGCTCCCCAAGCAAAACAGGTACACAATTGGAAAAAAAAAACCTCCAAAGTTTGCTATTTTCGCGCTTCGAAATATTCGAACCGCCATTGTTTTGGTAGCAAATACGCATGCGCAGTCAGCAAAACTCGCACTGCGCACGCGCACAAACACGCACATGCTTCGAAGTGGAAACACGCTTAGTTATGCAAAACAATCATGGCTGAAGATATTTATAAAACTCGAATATCCTCATGTTTTATGCATTTTTATGGCGTTACGGAGCAACTTTGCAAAGAGATTTCTTGAGTGTAGGTCTAAATAGGCCAAACTTAAATGTCAACAAGCTGAAATAGCTAAGAAATCGTACGAGAACAGCGATGACGGATCTGTCAATTCATAGAATGGTACAATCATGAAATGCTCGAAGAGATTTTGCGATGAAGAGAAGATCCGTAGACAACAGAGAAAAGAAGAAAAAGGAGAAGGATCTAGCTCTAAAACTGTAACTTCTACCGAAGAACCACATGTGGAAGTGGAGCCAAATAGCCAATAGAACCAAGGCGAAAAATTACACGTCAATCAGTCGTAGAACCTAATAAGAACCTGCCTAAAAGAAATGAGCATGTACTCACAGAGATATGTATTATTTGTGGAAGAGACGCCTCTTAGTTCTCACTAGACAAGGTATGGTCATTTTAACCGGTATATACTAGCGCAATGTGCACAGCATTCTCGGGTTTGGTTTTAAAATATCTTGAATTGTGATCAATTAAGTTTATTTAGGGTAAAGTAGTTTCTAATGCTACAAACATCCAACCTTGTTATTAGCAGATATTTAGTTTAATAATTTTGTTTTACACCAGGTAACTAAGAAGAGAAGAAGAACCCCACTCATGTTGGCAGAAACAATTGATGCTGGTCTTCTACGTACAGCTGCCGAGAGAAAGAATGATGAACGGATACTTGTACAAATCCAGGGGAAAGACTGTGTGCGCTATCACAAAGTTTGCTACTGCAATTGTGCAAAATTTCTTACCAGAGTCACGAAGAAGCAATCGGAGACTGAAAGATCTACATCAGTGTACGAGAAGTCTTGGATTGGATTTGACTGATGCGTAAGAAAGTAATCGAGACTGAGGTCATCGGAAATAAGCAAATAAAGTATATGAAAGATTTGCTGGAGAAATTTGTTATCATTGCTAAGGACACTGAGAATGTGGATGCATCTAAATATAGAGCTTTTAAACTCAAGCAACGACTGATGAAAAGTTATCCCCAACTTGTGTTCTGTGTACCGAAAATGAGAAATTCTTCTGAATTGGTTGAGGAACATATGTCAAATAAGTCTGAAAACAACAATGAAGAGAGCTGTACCACTGATGATGACGATCTGAATTCCAACACAGAAACTGAGGGAAATTCTAAATCGTTCCTTGCTATTCTAGATAGTGGCTAAATACCAACTTATGTCACAATATAATATATGTAATAGTTCAAATACGAGAAGTAGAACTTTACCAGACAAAAGCCAGGACAGCTTATTGTAGAATACATGCAATCTCGTTTTGAGCGTAGGCCCTTGGCCAGGATCCAATAATTGGGATTTTATTGCACTGATGAAAATCTGGGCTCAAGGATGAAAACATTTCTTTCAATTATAGATAGTTATATGAAATTATGGATTTTATATTTCCTCCCAATAGATTTTTTTTTATGATGAATTTCGAGTTGGTGCCTGGCAAATGTTTCTTTCAATTAGAGGTTTTCCTAGGAGTTTATATAAAATCCCTTAAAGCCCGGGACCAACTGGGAAACATTGTTGCGCAAAGATATTTGTCATATTATTTGTCTTACCAATGTTTCGATTTGTCATATTGTCCTACCAGCGTCGGCAAACAGAGAAAGGGTGTTTCATCAAATGTTTCTGAATTTGGTAGGAAATATTTTTGCTTTCTGGGAAGCAAATTTTGTTTCTGCAATAAAAGCCAATGTTTCCAGATGTGGGAGACAGGGAAACATTTGAGCAAACATTGAAAATCACAAATATTTCCGCGACAATGTTTCTTACGTTTGGCCAAGACTTTAGTTTAGTGAAATATTTAATTTGTTCCTTGATCGTGTGAATTGAATGTATATTTATATATTCTCCGTCCTATTTGATACAGGTGGGTTTCTTACCTCACACAAATTTGTATTGAATTAGGATGTTGATAAGTAGAATTAAATGTTAAAACGGTATTTTGAAACAATAGCCAATGAATTGAAGCGAATTAGCATATGAGCAAGCAAAATGTACAATGTGTTTTAAACAATATTTAATGTGTGTGTATTTATACGTTAATATTACAAGGTTTGATCTCTATTCCGTGATTTTATTTTGTTGTTTTTACGGGGGAAATCGGGGAAAACCCACAGGGAAAATCCATTTTTCTGTCTGCGCGTGCGCAGTGCGAGTTTGGCTGACAAGCGCATGCGTATTTGCTACCAAAACAATAGCGGTTCGAATATTTCGAAGCGCGAAAATAGCAAACTTAGGAGGGATTTTTTCCCCAATTGTGCACCTGTTTCGCTTGGGGAGCAACAGATTCTGATAAAGTAAGTTTTTATCTATTGATTCATGTGAAATTACGTAGTTCCACGAGGGGTGCAACGGAATTGCATCTTTTGGATGCTCATCCTACGGCCTAAGAGAGCATACCACCAAAGTCAATTTTACAAACTGTTCAGAAAACCAATAATACAAAGTCTTCAAGAATACCCCCAGCACTCCGATGGGGAATTGAAAATGAAAATGTTGCCCTTATGCAATACAAAGCCAGATTTGGTGAGGACATAACAGTGGTTGATTATGGATTTTTCATTAATCCTCGCTGTCCATGGCTAGGCTGTAGTCCAGATGGAATTGTATATGACAAAGGAATCCTGTTGGTTGTGTTGAAATAAAATGCCCATACACAAAACGGCTACTGAGTATAGAAGAATGCTGTGAGGATAAAAGTTTCTTTATGAAGAAGTCTGATGGCATTAAACAAAACCATGTCTATTTTTTCCAATGCCAAGAAGTTGTTAATTTGACAAACCTTAATTGGATTGACTTTGTTGTTTACACAACAAAAACTTTGTTTGTTCAGCGGATTGAAAAATACCTATGGAGAAATAAAATGGTTCCAAAATTGACCTCTTTTTATGCCAAATAGATGCTGTAAAAACATTGTAGATCAGGATCAGTCTTGTTAGATGAACTAAGATCTGTTTATATGAACTTGGTTAGCCCAGTTAACCAACCATAATAACTAATAGCACAGCCAGGTTCAAATTTGAACCCAGAGGCTTTTCTGAAAATAACAGAAGAGACAATCACATTTTCAGAAAAGGCCCAGGGAATGAGTTTGCAAATTGTATATAATATACCATTCAAGTAATTATGCCACAACTCTCTTTCTTGGCATATGAGCATCACTCTCATTAGTCAGGGGCCAATCCCAGGCCAAAAACAGAGTTGTGGCATTGTTAACAATAGGGTGTATTGTGTTATTTGCAACATAACAATACATGTACAGACTCTTCACTCGCGAAGAGCATATCTTCATCTCAATGCAGACTCTGTAGTTTAGAACATTTTAAAGGTCTTAAGTTTAATCTTTTTCAACAATTAATGGAGGCATATAATTAGAGAGGTAAGAACATACCACCCATATCTTATTCAGGTCTGCAGCCATAGATATGGGAAACTCCATTTTCAAAATCCGATAGGATTTGATGCGGCGAATAGCTCGTTCTACATGTATCGTATTGATGCAATACGTCTTGTTTCAGTCTCCTTTTCAATTGACAAATAGTCCTTGTCTCTGAGAAAGGGTGGGATATTTAGAGTTACTTTATTTATTCATCAATATCAAAGCCTTTGTCTGCCATCACACTGTCGCCTTCTTCCAGTAAAGGAATAATTCCACAGTCTTTTGTAGCTGCTTTATCACTTGTTCTGCCAGAATACAAGTCTGATACAAATGTAACCATGCCAGACGGTGCAATACCAATAAGCCCCTTTGCTGTATTGTGATGCTTATATTCAAAATAGGTGATGCTTTGTGACCGAGCAGAATGAGGTATTTCAATAAATCGGGTGTGGGGGTACATATCTTTGAAGCATGTCGGCATTGTTTTCTGCACTGTTTCCTTGGTTGGCCATATTGGGTGGGTTCTGAATCTTGAATGAAGAAAATCTAACCAAGTTATACATATTCTGGAGATGTGCGATGATGATATTCCTACTCTACATGCCAAGTCCTCTTCACGTAAGCCACACCGGAGTCTGGTCAGGACCTGAAAAAGTTCATTTTCTGGTGTAAGAAGCCTCTTTCCGCCTCGTTTCTTTTTATCTGGATCATCTAGTCTCTCCGAGTTGGTGTTGGAAATATACAAGTTTATCAACCACTGGCCCGAAAGAGTCAAAAATACTTTTAAAAGTTTGGTAATTTGGTATCCCAGTGTAAAATCGAAAGAGTTTGTCATCATGTTTAAATCTCTCCACAGTGAAGGACTTTTTAAAATTATCATCACTTAAACAGTTGGTTTTCTTTTCTAAATAGCTCACCTCTGCATCATGATGCTGTTTTAGACTATCCAATTCCTTATTTAATCTCAAGAGTTCTTGTTCAAGAAATTCTATTTTTTGATCAGAAATAACTCTTTCTTTCTCACGCAATTCCTTTAGTTCGTCACAATGTTCAGTTTCTTCCTTATCTTGAGCAGATGTACTTGCATGAAGGTATGTTGTTTGCCAGGAATGACAAGTTCTCAAAATTCAATCTTCTCTTCGCTACCTTAGAACAAGTTGAATTGTTAATATAGGTCGGTTTCTTGCACGTAGCAATGACTTGTTGTAGCAATGTTGCAGTGGGAATATACAGAAGGAATGTTGTTCAAGTAGGTTTTCTTGGCACCCAAGAAGTGGTAGGAGCAGACACGATGGTGAGGGCTAGGAGTAAAGTTCTCTCGATCAATCCAACGTATCCACTTTTTCCTTAACTGTTTCTTTTCTTTGCTTTCGCCAGTAGGAAAACGGTGGAAACGCAGTTCCTAATTTCGCATCCAGGAACACTGCAAGTATATCCACCTCTACTAGACAAAGATGCACCTTTGTCGTTAGCAATAACAGCCTGCGTTTCTTCACGCTCCCGTAAAGTTACATCACTCTCTGACAAGCACACTTCATTCTGACCAGTGCAAGAGCTTTTAGAATAGCTAGGGTCAGGTGTAGAGTGGCCAGAGTTTACCAAATTTTCGCCAAAACATTGTGTATTTTCTGTATTGTCATGCGTAAAATTTCCCGCCATTTTAAATATTTTTATATTTGATACCACTATAACCAGGATGCAACGCGCTTCCGCTTGCGAAATAATTAATAAGTGGAACCTACTATTGCCGCACCCCAGTCAATCCTATTAAGGTGGCTCGATACAATTTTCAAAAATTCGGGTGTTCAACACTTTGAAATTTTTAAACTCGGTATTTTTAGGTTTTATTCACCAGGTATCGGGGTTTTCATATATTTTGATCTTTCTACTTTCAAATTTTGTTAGTTTTAGTAACACATAGTTCGTCGCTATGGCAACATACGCGTACGAAATTCACTCCAAAATTAAATAGCCTATCGTCTCGTATAGTTGGAAAAGAAGTACGGTGACCCCCAATTTTTTTTCGTGCATTATTTTACTTGGAAGAGACTAACAATAAGCAAAATATAAAAAATTCTGTAATGTAAATTTTTTGAAAAAGGATAAATTACGGAATTTTAATTGCAATTACAGAATTGTAATTTTTGGTATAATGAAAGATTTTTACGGTGCAATACAGCATGCAAAATTTGAACGTAGGTCACCGGACAAAATAATGAGGTATAGCTCCGGGTGGCGGAAGCGGTTAGCGCGCTGCGCCTACTCTCTAGTTTTTGACTTTTCCTTTTTGGTCACTGGTGGAGGTCACTGTTGGTACTCGCATGAGAAGTGCAGTGTGCTCAAAACTCATATCTTTGAGATTCTCTCCTGTTCGCCCGGTTTCTTTTTTTACTCCCCTTTCCCCTCTCTATTACTAACCCTTAGGAACTAACAATGGGGCCACAGTAACTGGCTGACGCTGTTGTGGACTCCCTGCCATTGAGGCGAAGTTAAAAATAAATAAAAAAATTAAAATAAATTGTTTTTGAAAAATGGAATTTTTCAGTGACGTCAGCAATTGACATGAAAACGGTATATAACACGCGAGATGGCGCGAGCAACTACTCACGTCAGGTCATTTTGGAAGTTCCATCGCTAATATTCCCGCGCGCACAAATGGTCACGCGGGTTTATCCATATAGTACGAAGTTACTATATCGAGCCACCTTAAGAGGGCTAAGAGCTCTGATGCACTAATTGAGTTTTCATATCTTTTTGACGAAGTACGTGTGCCGCATATTTTATAAAAAACGACAACAAGAGTTTTCAGCTTTGTCAGGCTTTGCCTTCCTTGTTTGTTATTATTAACCTCAATACTTCATGTTAGTTTAAATAGTTAGTATTATCTCATTCCCAATCCTCTACCATGCAAAATGGTTTTGAAAAAGACCGGCTCCACTGTTCGCACGTTAAATTTGGTAACCGTTCCGGTAAAAAGCGAGACCTAATTTTTTTGGGCCTCGAATTCGTACGGTTAGCGGTGCTCGAATTCGTCCGGTTTCATGGGTCCCGTTTAAACGCGATAAAATCCTAAGAAAACATGCCATGCTTTCCTACCACCGATATGGGTTACAGTTTGAAACCAAGAATAGAAATTCACATCTTCTATTGTGCATCCTTCTCGCTGGAGACATCGCGACGAATCCTGGTCCCAATCCACCTCAACCGAACTTGAACACCAAAGCGCCTTTGAAATGTCTACTAACTAACGCTCGAAGTTTGAAAAGCCAGCTCAAACAAGGCAACGAAATAAACAATAACATTGATCGTTTCCAAGACCTAGTTTACTCAGAGGATAGTGACGTTGTGTGTGTTAGCGAGACATGGCTAAATAGCGATATTTCGAACAGTGAGATTCTTGACGAGCGCTATGATATATTCCGCAAAGACCGGGAGAGCAGAGGTGGTGGTGTACTTGTGGCAGTTAAAGGAGAATCGTTTAAAAGTATTCGTCAAATTAAAACGGACTGTAATCTCGAAGTTGTAATTGTTGACATCTTAACGGACTCGAACTCGCATTTAATTGTATGTTCGTGCTATAGACCCCCAAACTCAAACGAAACATGGCTAACGGAATTTAATAACCTTCTTGCTGACATTCGCAATAACTACGATGACGTGATTCTCGCGGGTGATTTCAACCTACCTAATATCGATTGGCAAAGTGACATTGACGTACCAACTGAAGGAACAAGTTGTGAATTTTTAGAAATCCTGAAGGACTATTTCTTAACCCAAGTAAATTCAAATCCTACAAGGGGAAGTAACGTATTGGACCTTATCATCACAACTTTGCCTGACCAAGTTAACGTACGAGAAATCCTCTCACCAGAAACATCAGGAATTATAACTGATCATGACGTCATCTCGTTTGAAATTAGCATCAACCCCGCTAGACCACCGAAAACAAACAGAGTAATTTACGACTACAAGAGTGCAAACTTTGATGGACTTCGCGCAGCTCTCAACTCATCAAATCTGTGTGACGTAGTTTCGGAAATGGACGACATAAATGATGCCTGGATTTTTTGGAAGAACTCATTCTTGAGAACAGTAACGGACTATGTTCCGATGAAAAAAGCAAAAGTTGGACGAAACATCCCATGGCTAACAGGTGAAATCCGGCATTTGTTGAAAATAAAAGAAACTGTGCGCCGCAAATTAGCTCGATCCCCATCAGTTTACCTGCAAGAAAAGTTCAAGAACCTTCGCGCTCAAGTCAAACTTCTCCTGAAAGAAAGTCGAAAGCGATACTTTGATAGTCTTGAGAAAACATTGTATTCAAATCCAAAACGTTTTTGGAAACTGTTTAAGTTGAATTCCAAAACCAGTAATATACCACAGTCTGTTTCGTGGACGACCGAAAACGACCAGAAAGTTGCAAACAGTACAAAATCAATTGCGGACTTGTTTAATAGCTATTTTGCCTCTATATTCACTAACCATCTTCACACTGGTCGCGAAATGACAAATACTGATCCCGTTGATTTCAATCATTCTCCTCTACAAAACCTAGATGAACTAACCTTTCTGAACTTGAAGTCTTCGCGACTTTAAGAAGTCTTAACCCAGATAAAGCGCTCGGACCAGATGGTATACCTGGTAGAATGCTGAAAGAAACAGCCCAGCAAATAGCGCCATCTCTCACCTTGCTGTTCAACAAATCTCTTCATTCTGCGGTTGTACCTGATGAGTGGAAATTAGCAAACGTTGTTCCTGTCTTTAAACGGGGAGTTAAAGAACACGTTCAAAACTGCAGACCAATTTCTTTACTCTGCATCGCTTCAAAAGTACTGGAGAGATGCGTATTAAACCACATCTGGGAACATCTACGAGAAGTCATCAACCATTGTCAATATGGTTTTATCCCAGGCAGATCTTGCACTTCACAACTCGTGGGCGTTTTGGACAAGATTGGGAAATTTCTTGATCGAGGCGAGCAAATTGACGTCATATACCTAGATATGACTAAAGCGTTTGACAGAGTGAATCACGAACTGCTGATCAATAAACTTCGTCGCTTCGGATTCAAAAACAACTTGCTCAACTGGTTCCAATCTTACCTCCACCATCGCCGCCAGCAGGTCACAGTCCTTGGATCAACATCCTCCTCTTTACCGGTAACATCAGGTGTACCTCAGGGGTCTATCCTTGGACCTATCCTTTTTCTTCTATACGTCAATGATCTACCTGACGCAGTATCTTCCTCAACAATAGCTACCTTCGCTGACGACACGAAAATGTTCAAGCCTATTGCAAGTAAGACCGATAGTAGCAAGCTGCAGAAGGACTTAAACACCTTGGCGCAGTGGTCCACGTCCACCAACCTTGCATTTAACCCAACGAAATGCAGGGTTGAAACTATATCACGCAAACGCTGTAAGTTAATCAATACCTGCTACACGATGGGCGACTTACAATTAGAACACTGTAGTCATGTACGAGACCTTGGAGTTTGGATCTCGACTGACCTAACATGGAAGAAACAAGTCGAAACCCAGTGTGCGAAAGCCAACAAGATCTTGGGCTATGTAAAAAGAACAACAAAGAGCATCAAAAGTATAGACACGAAACGAACAATTTATCTTGCTATCGTTCGTGCACATCTCGCATATTCCTCGCCAGTCTGGGCCCCTCAAACTGTGGACAACATCAAGAACATTGAACGAATTCAACTACGTGCGACAAAATACATGCTTGGACTACCATATCGCTGCAATGACACCTACAAAGAACGACTTCAACAAACAGATTTAATACCATTGACTTATTGGCACGAGTACTTGGACATGGTACAATTGTTTAAAATAATATCCGACATTACATACGTAGACAAAGACATTGTACCAAAGGTAAAGAAAACAAGGAGGACGACAAGATCTGGAGACAACGCAGACGGCACAATTATATTAGAGGAACAACTATGCCGAACAGCTACGTACGCTAGGTCCTACTTGGTCAGATCGAGACGAGTTTGGAATACATTGCCAAAGGAAATGCGTAGGGTCTCTATCTCTTTGGCTACGTTTAAAACCCTACTTAAGCAATATTATAGTAATGCTCTGCACTTATGTTATGTCCCTGAGGATGCGAGGACATGGAAAACGGTTTGCGTTAAGTGTAATTCTGCCCGAAACCTCTTGCGCACGCCTTCTTGTTGTTTTTAATATTTTTGTTAAATGTGATTGTCTTCAATGTTTGTTGTATGTCTGTCAGTTGTATAATTGTTGTTTTGTCCATGCGCTTTTTGTGCTCTGTTTCTGTATAAGACCATGTGTATACGGTGGCGTTTCCGAGGGTCTTTGTGCTGTTTACCATAGCTTTTTACTGTTTAAATGGAGTTGGAAAAGTTTCGATCTTATGTCAGTACAAAGGACTCTGTAGCGTTTCCGTCTGCACATATCTATTTATCATAGTTGCTTATTTATTTATCATGTAATGGTCCCGCAGTAATTGGCTACGGCTGTTGCGGTTTCCAGTCGCTAATTTAAGGCAAAAGTGTTAATAATAATAATAATAAACGCAATCGTACAAATATTCGTCCGGTCCTGAATTCGTCCGGTCCCCTGTCAACGGGGCCTTGCATATAAACTTTAAGTTCAAAGTTTCAAGTTAAAGATTATTGAAGTATACGAACGTTTTATCAAAACGAATCACATACAACAATTGCGTCCGTGTTGTATAAGATTTACAACCACTTGTCTTCGGCTCGTGCATGTATGTATATCTTAGACATCATGGCCACTCATGTTGTATTTATAACCTTTAAAAGATCAGCAACCAAAATCGTGAGTTGGGCACACTTACCTTCATTTTGATTTTTTTCAAGTCAGCTTCATGCTGGAAGGAAAATTAACACAGATGTTCAAGGCATTTCAGAAGGTGTTTATATTCAAATACAGTAAATTTGATCAAGGCGAAAGTGTAAAGCAATATCAAATGGAACATAGCGATTTGCATTGTGAATCTTGTTTAAAAATTGTTCCTTGTAACATAGCCCTTAGTGTTAGGATTTCTCAATTTGGAGTTATAATCTATTAATTCATGACTTACTATAATTAACTTTAACTTTACTTTATTACTTACTTTACTGATTAATTTTAAACTTCTACTTTAATTAACTTAACAACTAACCCTTCTCCAGTATATATAAACTAACCTTTGTTTTCATTGTCCTCATTTCAATGTCATACTATAATTAAAGTAAAATCATGGAATATATTATTTCAATTCATACTTGTGTTGCATCAGTGTTACTATACTAAAAGCCAGGATATTATTTCTATAGGTTAGAGTAGGATGAATATTGTTCTTTAATTACGAAAATAATACCGCCTTTTTGCAAATACACATTACAGTATCAGCGCTATTATTTTTGTTACGTTTTGTTGCAAAAATGTTGGATGTCTCTGGGGAGGTGGATGTTTCATTCTGTGTTTATTCTGAATATGCCAAGATTAAGTAAAGATCAAAGAGTTTGGGTGTGCTTAGAGCATGCAAGATTTCAGAACGCGGCAGAAGTTAGAAGACGATGGCCTGGTCGTTGGGGTAATATTCCTGCCCCAACTAAACGAACAATCAACAAAACGTATCGAAAGTATTTGCGAGAAGCGACATGCCATGATTTAAATAAAGGTCGAAGTGGTCGTCCAAGAACCGCAAGGACGCCTGACAATATCGAACTTGTACGCGAGTCTTTATCGCAACATGGCAAAAGATCTTCACGCCGAAACGGGTTAGGGTTAAGTCGAAGTTCATTTCACCGTATTGCTAAACTTGACATCAAATTCCATCCATACGTTATGATTACACGGCAGAAGTTAAGGGAAGGTGATCCGGTACAACGAATGGCATTCTGTAACCGACTCGTCGATACAGTTGAACAAAACCCGCAATTTCTTGATCAGTTGATTGTATCTGACGAAGCAGTCTTTAGTTTAAACTCAGAAGTAAATACGAGAAATGTTATCAAGTATGCACCCTATGGAAACGGACATCCTGCAGACCATTACGTTGAGTTTGCTCAAGGTGCCGATCAAGTAATGGTATGGGTTGGTCTTACTCAAGCAGGCGTTATTCTTGGTCCACATTTTGCAGAGAGAAACCTCGATACAAGAGAATATTTACGTATATACGTTACCATGTTATACAGAGGGACTTTCACGTTCATAACATCGATAGGAATAAGATGTGGTGGAGCTCCTTCCCATACCAGTAATGCAACAATGCAATACCTTCGCGGACAGTTTCCTCTTCGACTGATGAGCAAACGTGGGGATTGGCCATGGCACCCTCGCTCTCCAGACCTGGCAATATGCGACTTTTTTCTTTGGGGATACCGTAAGCCGCAAATTTGGAATGTACCACACGATCAGCAACCGCAGAATTTAGAAGAAGTTCGCAACTCAATTGTGACAGCATGCCGTAATCTAGAACAACGAATGATCCATGACTCCTTCGACGCAATGGTCTCACGGCCTGGCAGTGCATTCGTGCTAGAGGACATGCGATTCCGAACGAATAAATCTTGCTTGTATTTTGTAAATAATAATACTTCGCTTCATAATAAACAATTTGACAATTGTCATTTATTTACTGCTAATATTGCGTGTTTCAGTTAATTATTATTTGAAATGCAGATTTTCGCTAACTTTAGACACATCCAGAAACATGCTACCGATTTTGAACATTAATATCTCGGTGAATTTTTAAGTAAAATACAACTGTAATATATCAAAATCTAAGTTATTCTTACATCTATCTAATTAATGTTATCTTAGTTTAATAGCGTCGCTCATTTAGAAGTTATTATGAGTCAAACTTTTTTTTGGGTCACCCGGTATAAAAGATGTTTTTTTCTGAATCTCACTCGATTGAAATTGATGTAGAAGCAGGGCGCGAAATAACGGCCGGTCAACGGACAATGTCCGTCAAAATGAGTAGTTGTCAGGTCAAACTCTCGCATGACCGGTCATTTTGACCGGCTACTTTTTAAAGTTTGCATGTAATTCAGTTGCTAAATAAAGCGAAAAAGCAAACTATTTTCATGCAATTTTCTCATGGATTAAGTTTCGAAGTTGCTGCATGACAAATGAAAATAGCCGGCCCACAGTGGCTGCAACTGTCAAAACTGATGTTCTTTGTTCATTTCGTCCGATGTTGCGTTTACTGTGAATAATATTTACTGTACGGACTTTACAATAAAACTCAGAAGTAATTCTTGACTTCTGCAGACATTTTTCTAGTTACATTAAGTATTTACATTTAAGGGGACTTTGTCAGGCTTTAGTTTAGCTGAATAATTTGACCGGCCAGAAATGCGGGATGTCCGAGCTAAAGTTGGTTTGGACGGTCACCTTGACCGGCAACCCTCCAGCCGTTATTTCGCGCCCTGAGAAGGTTTAGGTGGATGGATATTTCGAGTGAAATAATATATACAATATTCAGTTTAGACCTGAACTGGAACGGCTACAAAAAATGAAACTCTAAGTCCTCCGACAAGAATTGAATCTGCGGCCCTGCGATTCCGGTGCACCGCTCTGACCACTGAGCTACAGAGTCCAGTTGCCAATATTTACGACTGTAGTGAGCAATATTTACGACTGTAGCGCAACTTAGCGCAAGAAAACGAACAGTCTGTTCCCGGCTTGCAGCCAAATCCCGGGTGGGTGCCAAGGAAGTGCATGAAATCTTGCAAATCGTATTGCTTGATAAAATGGATAACAAGAAGTTACTTTATGCATTCAGACGTTCAGAATCTTCAAGGACTTGCGAAGTCTTGCACTGGAATATATCAGTTGTCCTTCATATGAGACTATGTGTCTATCAAAACGTTTCCGTTGTTATTCCTCATGCTGTTGTTTGCGTAATAGGCCATGTCAAAGAAGAAAGCCGTATGGCCATTAACCAATCATCGATCGCGAAATCTACGCGAACTGCAACGCAGCATATTCAAATTACATCCTATTTTGTGTTGTCATATCAATTGTCATGTGTGGTGGGATTCTTCACATTTATCTAGAGCAAAACTGCCAAATTATCTGTTTTTCCCGGAGTTAAAGTAAAGTAGTCAACGTCAGTAATGGAAGACATTTAATCATGACTGACTAAACTTGGCTTTGGTGACTACTCATAGGCCTGCTCTGGGATCTTAACTCGCCTTAACTCGCCGCGAGATAATGCGAGTTAAGGCAAGTTTAGGCGATTTAAGAAAAAACACAACTTTTAGGTAATGCGTTTTAAGGCCTTTTAGGGCGATTTAAGGCGATTTAAGAAAAAATACATGGTAATTAAATATGCAAGTATAGTACTTTAAGCAAAATACAGTAATAACACATAATTAATAGTGCATAGTAAATGTATTTTGAAAGAGCACCACTCCCACCTCACACCCCCAGGGGGTCTGGTTAGACTGTCATGTAAACAAGACCCATAATTATTAATTAGCTTGTTATTTTGCCGTATTACTAATTTTAAGGTTATACCACCAAATTGCTGGAATTAATACAATGAAGAACATAAACCAGTATATAATAACATGTATTTTTAAATTGAATTGCATACTAATACCACTAAGTTCAGTCCTGGAACCACAATCAATTGGAAATCTAAAAAATCAGGGTTGTGGCTGGAATGTAGGAACGAGAAGATTTAGTGCATCCCATGGGGTTGCTATCCTATATTTTGAGAATTTCCAAATGCATGAATGCCTTGTCAATATCTTGAAAATTCCAAGGGTACAGAATATATTAAAACTGTGACCATGCATGTTCCAATGTGGCAATACATTGTAGTTTAATATTCAAACGAATTTACATATGTGTTAAACTTACCAAATAAGCTTGAATTTACGTTGAAAATATAGTATTTCATTTCCATGTGTTCAAGTAAAACTCAACATTGATTGGTATTTATTTTAATTCCCCTCAATATATAAAGTGCAGTATTTATAAAAATTCACTAATGTTAAAATTTAGTTTATATAAAGCTTCCCACACTTGAATAATAAATTTCCGCTGGATAGCCTGAGAGAAGGCTCCCTCCCCGCAGTGGCTAACATGAAGTATTTAACTGAATTCATGAAAATGCCAGGTTTTGCTATCGACCCAAGATCGTACGCTAAAAATGTTAAACCTCGGTTATTAAAACGATCATGGATCTTTATATAAGACGATATGAACCGGACAATGCTGACTATAAAAGTTGACCAGGACCATGCTGCGGTTTATCAATTTATGTAAGTTTGAACACTGTTGATATAAAATATTAAATGTTGTGCACTACAGGCACTGCAATTCAGCACTTGTATATAAGGCCGTCGAAATTATTAAAAGTATCAGTTTACCGCACTGATCTAATAATAGACTGGATATAGCTTCTATAGGTGGCAAAAGTGAAGCCACATTATATATGCGAAAATCACTTCCGGGGACCACGGAGTGATACAAATTTGTATAGAAATATATGGCGGACAACGTGAACGAACGTGAATTTTCGCAAATTTAAGACACTTCGCGATCTTGTACTAACCTCATCGTTCTACCATGGATAAAAGATGTTATGTTAATGCTTTTAAAACTAAAATTATCTAGATTGCTCTAAAATATCGGCATTTGTGTTCGTTCAAAGTTGTCCTTGCGGGAATAATATTTTATCGCCACGATCATATGAGAAGACAATTTCTAGTTTGCTTTCCAAATATGGAGGCAGAATAAGATCTACTCTACTCAAAAATACCTTGAAAGGAAAGTAAATAATTTTGTTTTATCATATATGTTTAATCTTGATCAACAAGAGGTTTTTATTTCCCTCAAATTACCAAGCCTTTACAAATATACGTTTCAGTCTGTATAGATATTTGTACATGTTTAGTTGTTTACAGTACTTTTCATTTATTATACTTAAAACTGGATGGCAACCCAAATATAGCCTTTATACACCACGTATATTTACCATTTAATCCATGAATGATGGATTGCCATGCCTGTAAGTCAATGGTCCACTCTTGCCCACTCATTAGGAATTGCAATAGGTCAAGTTTGGTATAGAGAATATTCAAAACGAATACTCATAAGTCATAACTATTCATTTCTTAAGAAGGGCCTTGGCCAATTACTGGAGAAACAGTCCCTTGAAATTTTTATCCCCCATTTACACGAACCCGGGTTAGAAGACCACATCTTCAACCCGGGTTGGAAGACCCCGTGGGGCTTCTTTTTATTGCATTCACATTATAACCCGGGTTGGCTGCAACACTGGAGCCTGGATTTGTTATTTTTCTGTTCATAACTCTTTCATTACACACTATTTTGCTGATACACATGTGTCGAACCTTTCTACCATCCACCTTGTCAGCCTGGTGTCCATGATCAGTTGTGCTGTTTTGACATTGTCAAGAAGGGAGCTGACAATATAACACGGTGTCAGTACATCTTTGCAATCAGTAAACTGATTTGATACATACAGCACCCAAACTGACAAAACACATGAAGATCCAGACTATTTTGCATCAGTGACCATGACTTGGTCATGACAGCTGACCAAATGGAAACAAGGCTCAAGTGTATAAATGGGGCATTAATTTCAGTGTTTCCTTTGCAAACTGCAGGCAAATGCTGGGAGTTGGTGGAAGTAACTGGAAAATTGGTTATTTTTACAATAACAAATGTTTAGATAACAATATCTTTTAAGCAAATTTTTATATTAAAAAAATAATGAACAACACACTCTGCATTTAAGATCAATTTCATGGTTGCAAGTTCAAAATTCGGCTGCATTATAAACATAGATTCACTCCGCAAAAGGCTATATTTGGGCAGGCTTCCAGTTTTATAGTATAAATCAAAACAAGTACTATTAAACGTGTCAAATATCTATACAGGCTTGGTCATTTGAGGGAATTGTAAACCTCTTGTTGATCAAGATTAAACATATATGATAAAACAAAATTACTTACTTTCCTTTCAAAGTATTTTTGAGAAGAGTGGATCTTATTCTGCCTCCATATTTGGAAAGCAAACTAGAAATTGTCTTCTCATATGATCGTGGCGATAAAATATTATTCCCGCAAGGACAACTTTGAACGAACACAAATGCCGATATTTTAGAGCAATCTAGATAATTTTAGTTTTAAAAGCATTAACATAACATCTTTTATCCATGGTAAAACGAAGAGGTTAGTACAAGATCGCGAAGTGTCTTAAATTTGCGAAAATTCACGTTCGTTCACGTTGTCCGCCATACATTTCTATACAAATTTGTATCACTCCGTGGTCCCCGGAAGTGATTTTCGCATATATAATGTGGCTTCACTTTTGCCACCTATATAAGCTATATCCAGTCTATTATTAGATCAGTGGTTTACCGTCACTTAAAATTTCGAAAGTTGATAAGCCCTCTACCCTGTAATTTATAGGCCCCGCACTATTTTCAATAAAGGAAAACGAAAGAATTTATGAATTGTTCTGGAAGTTCATATCACAATATTGGCATATATATTAATTATATTTATCGAAATAGATAAAATGTTGAAAAAAGACTGATTCCTGCCATCCTGACTTTTTTCTGTTTGAATATAAGGGTTCCTATGTAATATTATATACCTATAAGCTTGATAGTATGTAACTTATGCACAAGTCATGGAAAGCCTCGCACCCCCCTATCCGGGACATGCCGGGAAATAGCGGGGATTTATTTGCAGATTAGCCTATCTGTTATGCCTGGGTAGGGCATTAGACAGCGTACGTTAGATATGTGTCATGATGGCCAGGGAGCTGGGAATCAGCGGGAATTCGTCTGTTCGAGATGTATTATTAAGCCTTGTTCATCGACATTTACCCTATACTCTATAGACATTGTTTTACTAAAAATTGCTTTTACAGGATAACGTATTGACTTTGTGTAAATTGCAAGATACAGCTAACAGACAAAATGCAAAATATTTACCTACTTTGGCAAAGTTTTGACAAACTCTGGTTTGCATGTTTGGCCTCCAATGATCAAAATTGGGGAAATTTTAGAATAGTTTGTTGAATTTTAAAAGCAATTATTATGGTACAGTAGCCTTCATTTTTGGTGCCTGGGTAGCGGGGGACTTTAGTCATGTTTAGAGTAGTAAGAAGGCCATGTATAGGTGGGGGATTAGAATGATTTAGGACACAACCTTTATCTAATGTCCGCTGTTCCCTGGGTAGGAGGGTGCGTGGCTTTCCAATTACTAGTGCATTACTGTGTTTCGACTTTTATCAATAAGCATGTAACTTCCCGTGTTTCGGCTAAGCCCCCTCTCTCCAGCAAGCCCCCTCGGATAAGACCCCTCCTAATCTTATCTGAAATAAACAGCCAGAACCCCCCTCTCCTGGGAAAAGGGTGTTTACACTGTATATAGTATTTACTATTTTCAGCATTTTAATTTGGTTGGCGAGTTTAGGCGATTTAGTGCGAGTTTAAGCGATTTAAGAGAATCGTTGCCAATTTTATCCGCGATTTAAGGCGAGTTAGGGCGATTTAAGGCGAGTTAAGATCCCAGAGCAGGCCTAAGTAACAAAGTAAATGTATTTCGTTACTGTACGTGAGTATTATTTTTGAGTAATGGGCATGTAACGAAGTATATCTTTGAGATAGTACTTTTACTTGGAACGAAGTCATTTTATAATGTAACGTTTTACTTCGCTATTTTCATTTTGTTGCAAAGTATTTCGTTACTTTTCCAGTGTTTTTAAATTTTGCCAGTGAATTTTACCCGATTTTGACAGTTCAGGCAAGTTATTATAGAATATATGAAATGTACTGTAAGATAAGCGTTTGGACTTTGGTTGGCAAATAGTGCGAAATCACTGAAATGGATGATCAAGTATCTGTATCTACGATTGAAATTTTGTTATAAATGTAAAATTATTGTTTTTTTAATAAAGTTAATTTATAAGCAGAATAACAGAAAGTGAGAAAGGTTGTGAGGATAATTAGATTTACACGACTATTTAATTGTTGGTTAGTGTAACAGCCCCCACCCCCTCCCCCCCAAGGGTCCATTCCATGTAAACTCTACGCCGGAGATACGCCGACATTTACGATAGTTCACGCCAATACATTGGAGATTTTCAATTTGGGGGGACCAAAATCAATGTTATAATGGCTAACCTGGCATGTCTTATATACTGTTAACATCATATTCTTGAAGTTATACTGTGAATATACATATGACAATGAATTCAAGCACAAACTTGGTTACACTTATCACTTCTTTTTGAGTGATCTCACGCCAATACGCCAACAAATTTTAAAACGCACGCCGGATATATCCGGCGTGGAGTGCATGGAATACACCCTGGCTTGATCCCCCGCCCCAGTTTAAAGGGTTTAGCCAACAGTACTTTTACTTTTTACTCAAGTACGTTTTTCCTCCGGTACTTTTTACTTTTACTCAAGTCGTTTTAAAGCTAATTACTTCTACTTTTACTCAAGTACAAAATGAAAGTAGTTTAGTCACCCCTGGTCACAGCGCGTTTCTCGGCTATCAACGAGTGAAAGAACCGTGTTCGATGTCCAGAACGTTTTCTTAATATGCACGTTTCTTTTCGCGTTCATTGGATGAAAAGACACTCAACGTCTGTTTGGCAACAATTCCCATCGCGTATACATTGGCATATAGACTTGCTTCAAGTCTCTCTTTCTAGACGGCTGGCCAAGCTTGAAAAAAGTGTCTAGAAAACACTATAAAAGAACATGTTTTCCCCCGACCTTCGCTCGAAACGTTGAAGTTTATAATTAACATTAGTAAAGCTCGAGGAAATCTTCGTTCGCATAATTCAAAATGATATGCAAAGAAGAAATGTCGCGCAAATACATCAATACACCACCTTTCAAAAAGAAGCCAAACTGACAATCTGTTTTTGTTGTGTTACAGACAGGCAGCAACCACATATGTTTAGATTACATACGAATCAGTACTACACGTCCGGTTGCCACTCATGTAACACAATATATTGCTGTTGAGCCAGTCGAGTCTTGGCCTGTAAATGGTTGAAAAACAGCATATTGGCGCAAACACGTAGTTTTACTAAAACAAATAGACCTTCGAAATCGGTAAATATTCGAAATAAAACGCAATAATTTACGAATTTAAGCCTTTGGGTAACGACTCGTCCTAATAAATATATCCATCTTTATTTTGAAACTCGCCTCCATACACGTATTTTAACAAGACAGTGTAATAATATAGATGAAAAAAATACTCAATTCTGATTGGCTAAGAGCAGTGCAATTATTTTTGAAATTATCAAGATTTTAGTGGCATCTCACTCGATTGAAAAATAATTCAAAAGTTTTGTAGATGGAAAATTATTGAGTGCAAATTGTATACATTTATTAGACCTATAATTTTCCATCTACAAAACCTTTCAATTATTATTCAATCGAGTGAGATGCCACCAAAATCTTGATATTTACCCACAACTTAACTTGGCAGTACCCTAGTATATATACATGAACTTGTGGTTAGAGCTCGACAACTGGGCTCTGTAGCTCAGTTGGTTAGAGCGCTGCACCGGAATCGCAGGGCCGCAGATTCGATTCCTGCCAGGGACCTATAGTTGCATTTTTCGTTGCTGTTCCTGGTTAGGTTAAATAAATGTATATAATTTGCACTCAATAATTGTCCATCTACAAAAATTTTCAATTATTATTCAATCGAGTGAGATGCCAGCAAAATCTTGATATTTACCCACAACTTAACATGGCAGTACCCTAGTATATATACATGAACTTGTGGTTAGAGCTCGACAACTGGACTCTGTAGCTCAGTTGGTTAGAGCGCTGCACCGGAATCGCAGGGCCGCAGATATCCACGCGTTCGAGTTGGAGCCTGGGGATGAAGTTGGTCAACTTCGGAAAATCTCGGTTCAAGCTGAACTGAAACGGCTAGTTTTGCTCCAAGTCTTTCTTTTATTGTCTTTCTGTATCGTTTTCATTGTCTTTCTATATTTACACTGTAGAACGACAATGAATACAAGACTTGGAGCAAATCTAGCCGTTTCGGTTCAGTTTCAAAACTGATATTTTTCGAAGTGACAAGTCTCTCTTTCTCGCAGCTCACAGTCACATATCACTTCTCCAATTTCAATGGGCTTCACACGTACCAGGATTTTTTATCAAGAGGAATAAGACGGCAAGCCAGGTAGGCTTCGATAGATGTTGATCGTTGGGGATCAAACTTGATAATAACCTGGATTTCTAGGTTTTGTATATGTATGTTTAAAATTATACAGAGTAAATCAAAAAGTCTTTAAACACTGCATGCTCATGGATATATTAAGTGCGAAGGTTGTACACGATAGGGGAATAAACCCATACTCTTGGAAATCCATAGATTTCAGTAGAGTTCCATTCCTATGACAGCAACCTTTGACAGTGTAGATGTTAAAAATAATGGCGGCAAATCATTATTGAAATTATCGATTGTTCTTTCGTTGGAATATATTGATGGTACGTTAGCCAGTTTCCATATTGGCGAGATTTTGCACTCTCGGAAAGATGTATTTATTATGTCTACAACGACTGGGACAAGGATGCATGAATGTTCTTTGAAATTCCAATTAGGAAGTCGTTCAGGGCCTGTGGCTTTAGAGATACGGATCTGAGATAATTTATTGCCAACAGACTCTTCCGCGACTTCAATGGGTGTATCGTCTTCCAAAGAGAAACAATCACTCTCTCCTGGCTTAGATATTAGCTGCGATATTTCTCAAAAATATATTCCTGATTGACACGAAATAAGAATCCAAATGATTAACAGTTGATCAGCAACAACTAGATATAACTTGCCTGGCACAACAAAATTTAAGCTGATAAAATTGTCAAAATTTAGCACTGATACTCGATCATTGACAATGTGCCGCCATGACTCCGTGGCTGCATAAGAATTAATGTGTGTTAACTTCGTCCTGTCGGAGGCAAATCCATTGTAAATAGTTTGCTTGGAGTATATTGGAAACTCGAGATTTTAAAAACCCTGCCAATCATTATGGAATGCAACGGATAACGCAGTGACCTTCTATCTGAAAATTGCGTGTTCAAGTCCCGTCGAAGTAAAGGCGATTCCTTTGAAATAATTTAACATATAACGAAACTTATCTTTTCGAGAATTTCTAACTGCCTCGATGAGAAACAGCAAGGAAAAGGGACAAAACGTAAACATGGCGAAAAACATGGCGAAAATTGTGTTTATCCACTCATTTTCTCTTCGGTGTGACCGGTCCCAAAATAGAAAAGTTCTGTATAAAATAGAAAAAGTTGTGTACAAAATAGAAAAAATTGTGTATAAAATAGAAAACGTTGTATATAAAATACAACAAGTTGTATATAAAACGAGAACTTGCATGGATGTCAAATTTAAAAAGTTGTATCTAAAATGAAAAGTTCGAATTTTGGCGGGGATGAGAGACCATAGTATTGGACCGGTATGTATTCTGCGATTTTCGATTCTGTTCGCTGTTCTGGCGATAAACCATTAAACCCAGTGGATAAAGGTTTTCACTTGTTTCCATCAAACTGACGTTACGCAATTTTCCCGATTTTCAAAGATTTTCATATTCGTTTTTCTTGATTTTTCGTCATCAATTTGGTTAGGGTTTGGTCATGTTTAGGGTTAGGTTTGGGTTAGGGTAGGTTTTACCCTGGTTCCAGAGGCTCTTAAAGAATGGCGAGGCAAAGCAACGGCGAGGCGAAATAAATACGAGGCGAAAGAGCCTCTGGTCAAATCGATTGCGAATCTCACTTCCATGCTGGATTAGGTTCAGAATCTGAACCTCGCATGTGATTGGCTGTTTGTAAAAACATGTCAAACCGGTTTGAAAATAAACAAACATTGAACTAATTATAGATTATAGTCTACTAAATCGGTTTGAAAATAAACAAACATTGAACTAATTATAGATTATAGTCTACTAAATGTAGCAATGATTTTAATACTGTATATAACATCAATCAAGCATGAATACTCCGGTTTGACATGTTTTTACAAACAGCCAATCACATGCGAGGTTCAGATTCTGAACCTAATTAAGTATGGAAGTGAGATTCGCAATCGATTTGACCAGAGGCTCTTTCGCCTCGTATTTATTTCGCCTCGCCGTTATTTTGCCTCGTCGTTCTTTAAGAGCCTCTGGAACCAGGGTAGGTAGGTTTTAGGGTCAGTTACAAAGTTTTAAAATTTTAATGCTTCAAAAGTTGAAAAATGACGTAACGTCAGTTTCGTAGATGGAAACAAGTGGCGACCGTGGATAAACCACTGACCTATACTAAAGTAAAGTATGGTATGGCATGGTATGATATGGTATGGTATGGGATGGCATGTGATATGCATGGGATATGGCATGGGATATGGCATGGGATGGCATGGCATGGCATGGGATGGCATGGCATTGCGGGTGCATTTATTTAAGATGGTTATTCATAGATACATAGGTTCAAAAATAGGTACGCTAGGCGTACGTCATACAGTCATAAAATGTCCAAATGGGTCATTCCAGAAAAGACCCAGACTCGCCGCACAGAGGAAATTTCTGCCATATGGAGGGAACGGAGGAAAATTTACCTCCGATTATAGTAAAATGTACTAGGCCATCCAGATGAGAGAGGGAGGTTAACTTGCAATTTCCTCTGTGGGGGGGGGGGGGGGGCGAGGATGTTTTCTGGAATGACCCAATGTCAACCCTGTATTTATGAAGATCCGGGCTATTCCTGCTAACAGATCGAAACCTTTGCGACATAATAAAACGTGGCATGTTTCACAAAACACAACTACAGTACTACAATGTATTGAAAATACACCTCTCATGCATAACTTCTCAAGACCTTACATGGCTAACACAAATTTGTTCACAGATACACATGTTCATTTACTATTAATCACTGAATCGTGACTACACTACACTATTGTTGTGCTGCTCATGCACCATTAGCTCACAAAAAGAACTATAGTATAGTGTTCCTTACTTCAAAACGTTTAGTAGTTTAGAGTGCGACAATTCCATTATAAATGGTCCATACCATCATCTTGCCATCGTGTTCCTTGGCATATTGCTTCAAGTTACAATAATCTCCAACCTCAAAACGTGGATGTCCACATTGACATGATGCATGATTAAAAGATGTATCTGATGACAAAACAGGCTCGATATCGACTTCACATGCAATCAATCTCCCAGTGCAGCGAAGCTCTTCAATATCCCATATGACTGCATCTGCATAGAAGTCCTCAGGGAAGTCCAAAGAGTCATTCTCGTCAAAATTATTGTGTATAAATCGTACATTTAGTTGTGATTCTTGAAAATTAAATATGAGATGGTTGAAATATTCAGTTGAACAGTTCATCGCCATTCGATCGGCTGTTTCAGCATCAGAGCCCAAATACACACTTCATCTCGGCCAAAACTTATGGGCGCCTTTAAATTTGACACAAGTGTGGCAGATGATTCGTTAATGGGGTTTTCAAAACCACTAAAATAATTTTCAACGCTGTCCGTAAACACAAGTTCGTTAAGTATGTCTTCTAAATTATCAGTGTCCATTTCATACGTGTACATGTTTGCACTTTGCCTGTCAGCAGACATCTGCATGCGTACTACAATTTTATTAATTGAAACGTTTTCATCAATTGCACCATAAAATGGAACAAGATTATCATGGTAGACTCCCTTTTCCTTTCTGGCAGGCATGTGATCAACACCATCATAATCATCATCACCATCACAATGGCTATCATCATCATCACCACCATCACTGCTATCATCATCATCTGATGTTACATACACAGTACTCTTTGTATAGAAGCTATCAGGCAGTTCCACACCAGTGAACTCAGCTCCATGCTTGATCAACCTATCGTTCCTATCAACGCTGGCTTAAAAATCCTTCTTCGGATCTCTCCTTTCAGGATCTTGTTGTCGAACGTTGTAAACTGATCCGTAACATCTCCGACCGTAGAACACATCGGCAAGAAGTGTTTCCAAGGCAACAACACAAACATCTTGAGTGTCGGGATTATATCTCACCGTATAGACATCATCCCGTGGAGAATGGCCGAGAAGAAAGAAGGAATACATTGCGGCAACACGACAGCATTCTGCTTTGTTTTTTCGAATAAAATGTGCCTCTGGAAACTCAAACGACGTTAGAACTCCTTTCTGATATCTGATCTTTGGTAGGAATTTCTCACTCAATAAAATGGGGGCAGTGTTTCGCTGCTGTTGCTCCCAAATTGCACTTTCAATTCTGGGTAGGCATACACAAGGTTTTGTGCATCGTGTCGTGACAAAAATGTCATCACATGTAACCACACTTCGGAAGGTAATTGTGTATAACCACTGGTATCAATAGCCTTTTAGGGTCTCCCCGACGGAACCGGGATAGCAATAACGAATTGACAACGCCTTTTCATAAAGATCACTAGCGACATTAGAAATCCCTTGTAATTCTTTTTGCTGTGCCTCTCTAAAGTAATTCAAACATGTCAGATAATCCTTCTTTTCCCTATCCTCCACTGCAAATCCAAATTCCTTCGAACTACGTTTCACTACAACATCAGTTTTAAGGATGTATTTGGTACCATTCCCGACTGCTAAAGCTTCGTGCAAAATATTCTGACTGCTTAAAACTGCATGTCCAACTTTTGGTACAATTTTCACACATTTGTATCCTTTCTTCAATACACAATGCGAATATATTTCTTCTTCAATCGTCATTCCTTTTGAGGTAATGGTTGAATCTTTTGGAAAATAAAAGCAGGTTTCGCCCCCTGGAAGTCATCATTCAGATAAATGAGCAAAGTCATTATAGAACGTTCATCACTGTTTGGACAAAATTGAGCATCTTTATGCGGACCGAAATATCCTTCTGTTTCCCCGGAATATTTGTTTATTCTAATTGCTTCATTCAAACCATGTAGATCCCAAATACCCCTTGTTACGTCAAATCCGAGAGGCTGCATTGAGACTCCTTGATTTTCCATTTCTTTCAATAATACCTCATTTATAGATTTCCAAAGATTTCCGGTCAACGTCTCGTCAAGTGCCAAAAGTCGGGAGCAGTTCCGCTGCTTCCCAAATCGATACTTATTGCTGACATCTTCAAATATGCACTTGTCAGCATTGTTAATTATTTCTGCACATTCTTTCGAAGATAGAACGTTGCTGAGTTCAAATAGAAATTGTCCACTATTGAATTCTTTCAACTTTGCTATAACTGTGCTTGGCCTCTTTAGGCTAAAGTTCGCCAAAAGTGAAGTTTTAACACAATTATCTGTCATCTCGAGATTAGTAAGAATCTTACCCGTATATTCTCGTCTTAAAATACGAGTTTGCGAAGACATTTTTCTGACTAAATTCCTTTGTATACACACCAGACTACGTACGCAGTTACATATGGCCGTTTTACCTGTATGTACTGACAACAGCTTTTTATTCAAGGTTGTATATTACAAAGATACAATACAGATCTTTTCTTTTCTAATTCCCGCTTTATTACAGCAGCGAATCTAAGTTTTCCTTCCAAATTTCTTATGATGACAAGTCTTTTTGGATTGTATAATCACGTCAGTACTTCATCTTGTATAGATCATAATAGCCCGCGTGCACAGGGAGCCCACCCTTGGTCTTGCTGGAGAGCATATATATTATATTCTAATAAATATATGAGCCAGTATCATCACTGATCTGAATATAATAATAATAATAATAATTTACATTTATAAAGCGCATGTTCCATTGATATATGTTCACATGCGCATAATTACAAATCGATATAACATAATTTAGACTAAGGTATATGTACAACATTAAGAATTATCCTAGGTTAAGAGTTAAAAATATTTACAAATAGGCGTTCCTAAAAAGGTATGTTTTTAATTGTTTTTTAAAATTGTCGATCGTACGTGCCTCTCGAATTTGTGATGGTAGAGAGTTCCACAGGGTAGGTGCTGCAGAGGCATTTGCGCGATCACCTAATGTAATTAGTGTTTTTTCACTTGGTGGTTGTAATAAAAGTTCCTGGTTCGATCTTACATTATAGCATGTTCTAGGTTTGATATTAATCAGGTCCATTATGTAGCTCGGTGCAAGTTCATTTAGTGCTTTGAATACTATTAGTAATATTTTAAAATCTATTCTGAACTTAATTGGCAGCCAGTGTAGGTTGTATAGTGTCGGTGTGATATGATCAAACCGTGGAGTATTGCATATCAATCTCGCTGCAGCATTTTGAACACGTTGGAGCTTGTTCAAATGGATTGTTGGTAAGCCATATAAAAGGCTATTGCAGTAGTCCAGTCGACTTGTCACCAGTGAATTGACCAATGTTTTTACAGCTTCATATGTAAGGAACTTTCTTATTCGTCTGATGTTAAATAGCTGGAAAAAAGCTGCTTTCGTACACTTGCTTATTTGGGTTTCATGTTTCATTAGGGAATCGAACCAAAATCCCAAATTCCTTGCCTTTTCGGTCGAGTTAATGGAAGTATCGCCAATTCGCAAAGAACTAAAGTTCACTTTCGCTAGCTGCTGTCTTGTACCAATTATCAAAAATTCTGTTTTACCATCATTAAGTTTAAGTTTATCACAAAGCATCCAATCTTTAATATCATGAATGCAGTTTTCCATGGCAGCAACTGCTGAAAGTTGATCAGCGTCTGAATCTGGCTTGAACGAGACGTAAAGTTGCGTATCGTCGGCGAATGCATGGGCATCAGGTAGGTGTTTCTCCAAAATTCTGAACAGTTTGCTAACGTACAGCACGAACAATAAGGGACCAAGGCATGATCCTTGTGGGACTCCGCATTTTACATCATGGTGTCTTGACCTTCCACCATTAATTGAAACAAATTGAGAACGGCCACTGAGATAGGAGGTAAACCAGTCTAGAACTCGTCCTTTGATTCCGAATTCTACGCTTAATCTACGAAGTAGTATCTCGTGGTCAACTGTGTCAAATGCCGAACTAAGGTCTAGCATTATCAGTAGCGTTACATGTTGACGATTCATGTTCATCATAATATCATTCTTTACACGTAGTAGAGCCGTTTCCGTGCTGTGATATTCACGATATGCTGACTGAGCTTGAGGATATAGTTTATGAATATTCAATACCTTGTTAGTTTGGTTAAAAACTGCACGCTCAGCAAGTTTTGATGTATATGAAAGGTTGTTTATGGGACGTAGATTTTCAAAGGTGGTCTCTAATTTTGATTTCTTAAGTAGTGGACGAACATCGGCTAATTTCCATGCATCGGGAAAGAGACCAGAATCTAATGATAAATTTATCAACCTTGTGATCACCGGAAGAAGAACGTCTTCGCATTGAACGACCAGAGAAGTGGGCATTGGGTCTAATGAACTGGTTTTTTTGTTTGCATTAGCTATCAGGTCCTTTACATCTTTCTCACTTAGCTGATTAAATGAGTCAAAACAAATATCTAATACAGCAGGTTCTTCAACGAGCGGGTTGTACGAATTTGCGGCTGACGAGTCAAGTTCAGTTCGAATATTTTCAATCTTTTGAATGAAGAATTCTCCAATGTCATTAGCTAGCATATTCGAGTCGTTAAATTCAGGAAAATTTAGATCATTTTTCTGTGAAAAAAGAGTTTTCGCAGCTTTAAATAGTTTCCTTTGATCTGAGGCATTTTCAAGAACAAAGTCTGTATAAAATGTTTTCCGCGCACGATTCATCAAAAGAATAGTATAATTTTTCTTCGATTTGTAGATCTCGAAGTGATCGCGCAGTTTGGTTCTTCTCCATTTTCGCTCAGCTCTTCTTTGTTCCCTCTTGGCAGATCTTATTTCCATGTTAAACCAAGGAACAGAAGGCCGACTAATTATGGTTTTAGTTTTTAATGGGGCATGACTGTTTATTAGCGATTCAAGAGTTGTTTTATAACAGTTGACTAGTTCGTTGAGTTTAAACATATCAGTGTTTTTACAGAGATCCGAGTTGGAAATATCTAATCGCAAAGCATCCAGATTTACCGCTGCAATATTCCGATACGAAATTTTTGATTTGATAAGAGAAACTTTGTCCATATCAAGTTCACAGAAAACAGGCATATGATCTGAGAACATACGGTCAACTCGAGGATTGGAAACCACAATATTATCAGTTTGTCGAGTTATAATTAAGTCTAAGGTATGGCCGCTTGTGTGGGTAGGAACTTCGACATGTTGGGCGAGGCTAAAGCTCTCCAGAAGTTCAAGAAGTTTAGTAGCATCTTGATTATCAGGACAGTCTACGTGGATATTAAAATCTCCCACTATGAGCAAAGGCTCTGCGCTGAGAACAATTGATTCTAAGTACTCTGCAAACTCTGTATAGAAAACAGCGCTGGTAATCTGGTGTGCTTCCGAGTATGGTGGTCTATAAATAATAATTAAATATGTTCGCCGTGAACCAGATGTAACTTTCCATTCTGAATATTCAAAAGATCGACGTTCACCACCAATAACCTTCGTGACCTTAATGTTGTTTTTAAAAAGTAATCCAGTACCACCACCGCGACGACCAATACGGGGATGATCAAATAGTTTATAACTTTCTGGCGTACACTGGGTCTTTGAGGCAGATTCCGTATCAGTGAACCAGGTTTCAGTTAGTGCGACAAGATCTGGCTTATACTCGCATATGAAATCCGTAAAATAGGCAGCTTTATTATTTAAGGACGGTGTGTTTAGAACAACCACGGAAATACCTTTGTCATTGTTTTGGACAGGGGTGGTTGTTGGCCAGATTTCAACTAGATTGGAGCTAATGGTTCTGGGGGTATTAACATTGTAATTACTGTTTTCATTGATCAATGTCTGGGAGGTCTCGTTTGAATCTCCATTAAAGGCGGTGGATGATTGCCTGCTTGAATGTAAGGAAAATGGATTGGGTATCTATTGGGTAAATACATGGATTGAGGTAAACGGTGTTGTTGATCGTAATACCTATTTGATTGCTGCTGGAAAAAATCATGAGAGAAATCACAGTTCGGTCCCTTCAAACAATGACCTTTTCTCCCCAAAAATGGGCAAGGAACCATGTGCTTGGGAGTCGGGGCAGTGTTCAGTCGATTTATTTTGTTCATAACAGGTTTATTTTTCTGTTCATTACCGCAGTCGTTTATGATGGTTTCGATTTGTTCATTATTTGCCATTTCGGGTTGTTTTCTTGAGGGAAGCGCTTGGGATGAATTTATAATGTTTTCAGGCTGGGGTTGAGTGATTTCATGATATAATATGAGTATAATGCGTTTAAAACAGCCATACACAAATATATGTATAAAAGTTTATATAATATAAGTTTATATATATAGCTCAGCGTTGACGTGCGGGCAGATGCCTTGCATTTTGCAGGCTGATGGCGGGCCATTTTATGAGATGCAGTCACTGAGCTTAATATATCTGGAGGACGTGCCGCTAATGTCGGCCATGCAGAAAAGTGTCCGCAAAAACATGGCGGATTTGGGCATTTTCTGACGCCATAATGACGCCACTGGAACAGGTGGGAATTTTGTCTGAGCATGCGCGAGAAAATTTAAATGAGAGGCGCGGGAAAATTTAAATGCTTTAAAAATTTAAAACCAAAACAAGCAAAATGAATATAAAGAAAAAATACGCTTTCTTTGTTGTATTCTCGGTTGTTTTTCTTCAGCTCTTGTTTACATTGTCAAGTTTTGCTGGTAAAGCAAAGAGCAAAGTAACATGCTGCATTTGTAGCCGAAAGCACTCTAAAGGAAAGAAAACGTCGGAAAGATTTTACGAAGTAAACTCAAGCAGCCCGGAGTTTTCAAGTTGTTTTGGACCAGTTGACAACCGCAACGGCGCACTGTGTAGTGCTTGTTACCGAGCTTTAAGTAAATACCAAATATCAAGAAAAACCTCAACCAAAGCATTACTATTTACTTAAGTTTTAGGCACACACTCATCCATTAAACAGGGTAGTCATTTTTTCTTCTTCTCAATATTTTAGTCTACAAATTTCAATTTAAAACCGCCTGGACGGCCAAAGAGACCTCGTAAATTACAACCGAAGCGAGTAAACTCGGCCACAACTGAACGACAAATGAACCAAGAAGAATGGCACGAGGAGACCACTAGGTTTGGCAACATTCTTTGTGGGCCACAAGGGGTTCTTTTACCAGCAAATATGTTCCAGGAAATTGAACAAGACATGAACAAAGGTGAGCAACATAAAAACAGTCTTTCCCAGGCAAATTATACTGTATAAGTGTTTTTTCTACAATCATACTTATCAACCAAAACTTTATTATTTTTTTTACATTTTCCAAGTTTACTGGGGCACCCCACTAATGTGATGTTTGCATGAGCTGGTGTAACAGCAAATATGCCCATCCCCCAGCCAGATTTCTAAGGAAATATAGCCCTGTTACACTGGTGATTGTAGCAACAATGTGAACAGGCAATCTTTTGTCCATCTCAGTCAGCTCTACTCAAACACTATGAGAGTTAGAGGCTGATTACATGGAGAATTTTCAACCCAGACTGAGATTTCACCCCGGTTCGAACTGAAATTTTAACTCAGCTCGAGCTGAAATTTACTGTGTAATTGATAAACAATTTCAGCTCGGTTAACTGGATTGAAAACTCTCCATATAATCAGCCCCTTACCACAATAATTCTTCTAACTGCAATAACCCTTACAAATATATACACATACGAGTGAAAGGACCACCGACAGGATTTGTGGGGCACAGGGCCAAAGTTTTTTGGCAGGGGCCCTCACATAATGTTGAAACACCAGAAACAGTGCTATATTTAACAGTGCACCCCCCCCTCTACAGGGTATGAACTTGAAAGTGGACATAGAAATGGACCTGAATTGAGAGAGGGTATAAACTTGCAGAAGGGTGACCATCTAAATTTGGCAGTAGCATCAGATTGCGACCCAGGCCGCACATTCCCCCTATCTCTCGGCAACCCTGTATACACTTATTACACTGTGAGTTTTTAATTATTATAATTATCATTCTTACAATTTAGGATGTGATATTAAATCTGAGCTGGTAGTCATCAAAGAAGCAATGTACCAAACATTTATTGTTGGAAACCAACAACCCATTTATGATCCCCACAAGTTTCGAATCTTTTGCTTCTTATCTGGTGCCCCAACATTATTTGATACAATCCTTGCAGCAGTTCCCAGTTCCCGGAATTCACAGAAGCGAGTTCAGCTCAATGAAAAAGAGAGTTGTAAATTTCATTTATAATATGTGTTATTGTTTAAGTCAGCAATGTAATACCATACAAGTTGATCATGCCCTGTACCTGCACAGTAACCGCATAAACCAAGAGGGAATTGACACTGAGAATCGTATGGGAAATACCTGTTGTCGACGAATCATGGATGCCACCCTTAATTTGCTAGCTACACAAAGCTTACAGCAGCTAAATAGTTTTCTCCTGGAGAATAAGGTGTCCCTCCAATATAAGCACCTCCTACATGATGAACAAGGTGTAGACATAGGTTCTTGTAAACAAGCTATCTGTTCCGATAACCAATTGTTTCGAATCGCAAGTACATATGCATCTACTATGCCAGACTGGATGGTAACCCAATTTTTCCAGCCAGAATCGGAACGTCAGCGACTTTCTGTTCATGAATATTGTGAAAGTACATCTGTTCGTACTATGAGGAGAATGGATGGTCGACTTTGTTGAGCTTCAACTGAAATCAGAAGAAAATTTCAAACAAGCGTTTGACATTGTACTGAACACTAATTTGAAATTATATATGGAAAAGTTTATCTTAATACAACCAGGTGATTGGCCATGTCAATTTTTCAGCAGACAATTGGTATATGAACATGTAACTGATTACGTAGAGTTGATAAAGGCAATTCAGCACAAACAAAACATAGGAACGGCAAATGGCAACAGCACTCATGACCAACATTACCCCACATTAAATTCACCAATGGCCTCTGTCGTTCCTTTAGTGGGTCCCCTCCATATATCTATAAATAGTAAGGAGCATGTACTACTTTCCTTCCACCCATTCTTCAAAAATGTCTACCAACACCTTTTTCCATCTAGCAGGTTTCCTGAGAAACCAAAACCCTGGTGCATTAGTCTTCTATTAGAACTTGTTTATGGCAGATGGACGCTTATTAGGGACACAACAAGAAAGGTATATGCCCAATGCAAAGACCTTCAATATGGAACACTCTTGAATCTCCTGGACAATTATATTCCTTTAGTCTTGTCAATTTACCCAATCACATTTAAATCAAACAGGTTTAGTGAATATTTCAATGGAATTATCAGAATATGGATCATGTTTACATGTTTAAAAAGGAGGCATTATAACAAGACATAATTAGTTTGGATTGCCAACATTTTACACTGGAAGGGAAGTTTCCCAGATATATATGACCTCTTCAGGAACTGGCTCACAATATCAGATGAATACCCAGTTGAAAACACTCACAGTATTATTAGGGCCCAAACTAAACATTCAGATACTGCTGCACTACTCACACGAAAAGTAAAAAACATTTTCCAGTCCAAAGCCAAGCAAATGAATTTCCGGTCCACCTTTACACCTCCAAAGTACTTCTCATTCTCCCATGGCCAACTGAAGTATCTTAAACTGAAGTGTTCCAGATTCTTAGCAAATATTCTTTCAGGAATTAGAAACAACCCATCCAACTCTTCTTTTCACTTGTCTAAGAAAAAAAATCAAAGAAAATGAACGGTTACAATGCCTGAAGTTTTTGGAAAGAAAAGAATGAAGGAAATTGTCTTGCCCCTTGGTTTCCATGGAGAAAGACCACCTGATGAAGACATGAAGTGTGATCTACCGTGCTGCAAAGTAGAAAGTGGTGATTGGTCAATTCTGGAAGGTTGTTGGCACTCGTTCCATGACGAATGCTTAGGAGGTCTCACTCACTGCCCCTTGTGTAAGAAATCATTGGGGAAAAAATTTAGAAGAATTGGGCAAAGTTGCAAAGGATGCCATATTCAATGGCAAGTCGAATGTTGCCAATGACAGTGAAGTGATGACAGATATTGAACAAGAGGATGACGAAGACAACGGCAATGGAGGTTCAAATGATGTGCCAAATGTAGACGAACAGTACATCAAAGAGGCTATCGAATCAATCAACAGGACAATAAATAATTTAAACACAAGTGTCCCAGTTGATAACAACAGCCATGCATTGGATGGATGCAATATAGCAAAGCATCGATCTACAACTCCAGACAGGTAAACCCCCCAAGGAAAGTGCAACCATACCAAATTTTCAAATCCCTGTGCAACAGAAGTCATCTACCTCATGCTCTGATAATTCTCTCTCAAAAACTAATGATCAGCAAATGGATGGAATAACTGTGTTAAAACATACTTATCCAGGAGTTATTGAATGGATCTTACCAAGCAATATATCCCAGTCGCAAATCCTTGGTGCGTTTCATGGAAGTAATGCCTGCACCATAGTATCAGTTCTAGGAGCAATAAAGCTAGCAAGAGGTATGGTATTCCCCTCAAATGTTAATGAGCTTTCTGCTGCCATCACCAATTTCATAAGATCAATGAAAGAAGGAAATTCTCTTTATGATGAATTTAACATTGATCCACATCAACCAAATCTAGAAGTTAGAGATGTTGTTGAAAGAATGAGATCATTGAATCATCGCATACAGATAACGGAAGATGTAGGATTTTTTACAGCTCAAGAATTTGTTCAAAAATTGGAAAGGCTGGCCAAATGTTGCAGGGAGTTTACTGGAATTTTGATTGTACCACCAGACAAATCAATGTTGGTTTTCATGAAAGATGGCAAGTTAGGATTGATGGACAGCCATGAGCATGGTGCAAATGGAGCCATCATAGCCACCTCTTCTATAAGCACTATCAATAACTTTGTGGATTATTTATGTGGCATGGTGCATCGATACTGGAATACATCACTTCCAGGGTCTAATTTTGCAATAATTCAACCAGAAGTTGAAGAATGAATACTACACAGTACAATTGTGTAAAAGAACAAATTACCTCTAATTGCATCCATAATCTTCGTTAGGGATCCAACAACAATCCTTAATTAAAGTAAATTTTATCATTGTAAATATTTGTAAATATTCAATTTGTTAATGATATTGAATAATATTGCATTTACTTGTATTGTAAATATTTGTACTGAATGGAAAACTCAATCTACCATTTGCAATTGGCAAATTATACAATTTATGCATATGTATCCACAGAAAGACAAAATATTAAATGGGCTATTCCAAATAATATCCGCACCCCCCCTATTGAGGAACCTCTTTCTTTTGCATCCATCCCATGGAATTTCCGACCAAATAAATCGCCTCCCCTTGGAACTTCCTACATGTGATCAACCCCCAACCCCATGGAAATTCCGATAAAACTTAGGTTTCCTCCCTGGAAATTCATGTCAGACCCCTGGAAATGCATGTTATACCCCATGGAAAGATAGAAGTATGCCACCCCCCATGGAAATTCCACAAAACTCAAGACCCTCCCCATGGAAATTCCAAAAGGATTTTAATTCGCCACCCCCCTTGGAATTCCAAGGTTCCTCAATAGGGGGGGTGCGGATATTATTTGGAATAGCCCAATAGTTGAATGAGTATAAATGCTGTGTTGGTGTGGAGTTTAATGTCATATCAGTGAATTTTCAATGATGGAATTGACAACAGCCAACATCACAGAAAGAACAATCACACATCATTAAAAATTAAGTTGCCAAGTATAGTGTTTCTGTTATACATATGGACGGTGAGGGATAAAGATGGACTAAGGATGATAAGAGAAGGACGAACATGTGTTAGGGGCAGATTCGCTGAGAGAGCATGGAAGTAGGAGAGTAAGGGTTGGGTTAAATAAATGTTATTCATTTCGTATATCTCGAGTAGTTTGGAGATACTATAATTGGCGACGAGGTAAAAAAACAAAACAAACAACGGAATTATTTTGTGTAAAATTATTTCAATGGCGAAAGTACTCGACTTACCGAAAATACCAGCATTTAGTTTGGGTGAAACATCGACTATAAGCCAACGTTGGCGGAAATGGATAAAATCATTTGAGTATTACATTGCAGCATCAGGAATAACCGACAAGAAACAACAACGAGCAATCCTTCTACATCTCGCAGGAACTGAAGTTCAAGACATATTTGAAACCCTGGAAGAAACTGGCAACGACCTCGAGACAGCATTACGAAAGTTGACTGAGTATTTCGAGCCACAAAAGAACATTCCCTTCGAGCGTCATAATTTTCCACAGAAAAAGCAATTACTAGGAGAAACCATCGAACAGTACGCGATTCGTTTAAAACATCAAGTCCAATTCTGCGATTATAGCAGGCCTGACGATATGATTCGTGACCAAATTATTGAACAGTGTTCATCCAATAATTTGAGACGACGCTTACTTCGCGAAACGGAGCTTACGCTCGCGAAAACTATCGAAATCGGTCGTTCGTTCGAAGCATCGGAAAGAAAGGCGTCGCAAATAGAAGCAGACAGCTTGAATACCACTGGTACTGACCTCGGGGTGAATGCAATCCGTCCTCAAAGCAGATCAATTAATCGTCCTCAGACATCAACCACTTCAGGCGGTTCAAATATCGTTTGTTATTGTTGTGGAAATTCGGGTCATCGCGCTAAAGATCCTTGCTGTCCTGCCGCACGTATGTCATGTAACAACTGCCACAAACTGGGACATTTTGCTAGAGTTTGTCGGCAATCAAGATCGATGAACAAACCAGGGAAAAACAATAATGGTAATGGTCGTCCAAATCCAAATACTCATGGCAATATACGGTATGTTGCTGGGGCGCCATTTCCGGTCCCCGGGGAAAGTATATCGGATGATGAATACCTCTTCGAACTCGGCGACACGGGGAAAATGCCCCGAGCAACAGTAAAAATAGGAGATTTTCCCGTCAATCTTATCGTTGATTCAGGCGCCACTGTTAATGTACTTGACAATGCAACATTTTCGGTTCACTGTTGGGACACAAAACTGCAACTGATCTCAAGTTATTTCAGGAATCCGAGAATTTCCATCCAATCCAGAACATCTCTGACAGGGGCAACAGTTTCGTCCAAACATTTGCTGCCAAGTATCCACAAGTCTTCAAGGCATCGGGAAACTCAATGATTTTCAACTCCAGCTACATATCGACCTTTCAGTACCCCCAATAGCTCCACCTCCACGTAGAATTCCCTTCCACATTCGCAAAGCAGTCCAAACTAAAATTGATGAACTCGAATCACTCGGTATCGTTGAACCTGTGCAAGGCCCTACGCATTGGGTATCACCTCTCGTGGCAGTCCCAAAAGGCAACGGTGACATCCGTGTCTGCGTCGACATGCGTCAAGCAAAATCTGCCATTATCCGAGAACGGCATGCAATCCCCACCATCGAAGAAACTTTGCAGGAGTTGCAAGGTGCCACCATTTTTTCGAAGTTGGATTTGCGGTCAGTTTACCATCAAATCGAGCTCCACCCTGAATCTCGACCCATCACAACCTTTGCGACCGAGAAAGGTTTATACCAGTACACACGCTTGATGTTTGGTGTCTCTTCTGCACCCGAAATTTACCAACATATAGTACAGCGGATTTTACAAGGATGCCCTGGTGTGAGAAACATATCCGACGACATTATTGTTTTCGGAAAAACCAAACACGAACACGATCACAATCTCGACACCGTTCTTCAACGTCTGCAAGACTCGGGTCTTACCCTGAACCAAGATAAGTGCCTTTTCGGAGTTCCCAACCTCACATTCTTCGGTCATGAGGTGTCAGCATTGGGTGTCAGCCCTGACATCAAGAAAATCGAAGCCATCTGCGAAGCGAGAGTACCCACAAATGCTGCAGAAGTCCGTAGTTTCCTAGGACTTGCTACTTACTGCTCACGTTTATCCCTGATTTCGCAACAGTTAGTGAACCTCTTCGCTCGCTTACTCGTAAAGGCACCTTATGGCGATGGAATTTGTACACCAGAAAGTGTTTGACACCTTGAAAATACTCCTCACAGGTACCACAGTGATGGCACACTACGATTCCTCAGCTCCAATCCAACTCCGAGTTAATGCCAGTCCTGTCGGTCTTGGGGCCGTACTTACCCAAAGTCAACATGGTGAAACACGCCCCATCGCCTATGCTAGTCGCACCCTATCAAACGTAGAGCGTCGGTACTCTCAGACCGAAAAAGAAGCCCTTGCCGTGGTCTGGGGATGTGAGAGATTCCACATTTACCTGTACGGCACTGATTTTACCATATATACCGACCACAAACCACTGGAAATCATATACAACCCTCAACGGAAACCTCCGGCTCGCATTGAACGCTGGGCACTCAGATTACAACCATATCGTTTCAAGATTCAATACATTCCTGGGGCCGAAAACCTTCCGACGTTTTGTCGCGATTACCACTTCCACATCAACCACACGTTGAACGGTCGATTGTAGAAGAGTATGTCAGCTACGTTGTCTCAAATGCTGTACCAAAAGCCATGACATTGGCCCAGATTCAGAAAACATCACTTGCTGATTCCACATTGCAACAAGTTATCACTTGCATCGCGTCTGGGGAGTGGTCAAAGACGCAAGACCTCAGACCATACTCTCAAGTCAGTGATGAATTATCTGTCCAGAATGGCCTTATCTTACGCGGCACACAAATCATTATGCCTGGTGAACTACGGAAACCAACATTAGCGCTCGCTCATCAAGGTCACCAGGGTATCGTGAAAACGAAACAACTCCTTCGCCAAAAAGTTTGGTGGCCCGGGATAGACAAAGATGTTGCAACATTGATCGGTCAATGTTTTCCCTGCCAAGCCCAAGGGCCCAAGTCCCATCCAGAACCTCTTCACATGACCACAATGCCAACCATACCCTGGCATACCCTCCACATTCACTTGTGTGGACCTTTTCCTACCGGTGAGTCACTCTTAGTATTAGTTGACTCCTGTTCTCGCTGGCCAGCGGTCGAGATCTTGCGTACAACTACAGCTCCCATCATCATCAATCGTTTAGAGCACATATTTTCCCAGTTTGGCTATCCCGAAGCAATCGTCTCGGACAATGGCCCTCAGTTCATTTCCCATGAGTTCAAATCATTTTTACAAACGTGTGGTATCAAACACCGCCTCATTACACCCTATTGGCCTGCTGCGAATGCTACAGTTGAACGATTCAACAAAACCCTGGGAAAAGCTCTCAAAGCTGCTCATGCCGAAGGTCGCAATTGGAAAGACGAACTGCCAAAGTTTTTAATGATGTACAGAGCCACACCCCATATCTCTACTGGAATCTCTCCTGCTGAGTTGTTTTTTGGTCGAGCTATCAAAACGAAGTTGCCTCAAATTTGCCATGCCCTACGTTCGAAGCAGCTTGTGAACACGACCACGCCCACAAGCAGCGCGCAAAATAATACGCGGACAAAACCCAACATGCCATCTCCTCGGAAATAAAGGAGGGAGATATTGTACTTTTGAAAGAACTAAAGAAAAATAAATTGTCCTCGGCGTACGATCCTCAGGCCTACACCGTAATCAAGAAGAAAGGAACAAGTGTAATCATAAAGCGCGGAAACGAGCCATGTATCATGCGCAACATTTCGTTCGTTCGGAAAATGGCCAAACCACACAACGAAGCCAAAGAAGCGGATCCAAAGAATCCTAAAGGTACTACAGACAGAGATCGTCGCGAAGGGTTGACGGAGAGACGGTGTTTAAGAGAACGTCGTTTACCAGGACGTCTGAAAGACTTTGTTGTTGGTTAAAACATTTCATTTTGTTATTCTAGAACAGCGGAAATACAATTCTTTCCATAGACAAGTTGAGATTTTTTTATATTCTAAATGGGGGAGGGATATAGTGTTTCTGTTATACATATGGACGGTGAGGGATAAAGATGGACTAAGGATGATAAGAGAAGGACGAACATGTGTTAGGGGCAGATTCGCTGAGAGAGCATGGAAGTAGGAGAGTAAGAGTTGGGTTAAATAAATGTTATTCATTTCGTATATCTCGAGTAGTTTGGAGATACTATACCAAGCTATTTTGATATAAACTTCTAGAATTTTGAACCAAACAACTGAGAGTTATATATATAAACAAATTGCATGTATATAGCGAATTAAAACATCTACTTGGTCGGCCGGCACTCGGACTATGATCGTAAGACGTTCGTAAAGTCTTCTATGTGGTTTGAACCCCAAAACTTCTATGAATCCGAATTTTGAAACCAATAAACAGGATGCGTATGTGAACTATGATAAACAAAGATTGTTTTTATCCCTGTTTCGTTTTGAGGCTCTCGACTAGATTTTAAGATATTTAACTTTTCGTTCAAGCGAAGCTTCAGAATTTGATCGGCAAAAAATAGTTATTTTCAAACCTCTCAAATACACTAATAAAAATACGGAACTTTTGTAATAATGTTTTTAAACACTTCTATGGTAATAAAGGAAAGTACTAAATATAATTTGGAAGCAATAAAGACATAATAAAAGTAATTGCAAACGGCATTTGACGAGGTACCATTATTGACAATATCACACCCCGGTGTGACGCGAAATCTCTGACCTGCAAAATCTCTGACTTTTGTATTTCTGCTCATGCGCAAAGTTAGGGAGGTTAGCAGTGTTAACATGGTTAGTTTATAAAAAAATGTTCTTGGTATGTCATGTTCTCGAGTTCCTGAAGTCAGGACGCCAGATGCCTGCACACTTAGAAAATTTGGAGAAGACCACGAGGAGAAAACCCTTCCATGCGCTTTCTGAATTCTCAAGAAACTTTGTGTATGAAGGTATGGTATTGGCAAGGCATTACCTTATTAATTGTACATTATTTTTTGTGCTTCTTAAATAATAATATGATTAGTAAAATTTAAAATCAATTTTTCATCAATATAGCTGTTATTATTTAGAACAAATGAGGGTTGTTTCGCGTGTGCCTATTGAGATATAAACAAAATGTCGACGTTTCGAGCTAAAGCCCTTCGTCAGGAGAAATTAGTAGACAGATAAACACATTACATCAGCTTTTATAGCAACGCTATAAAAGCTGTCACGTGAACAAAATATTAACCAATGAAAATAAAGTAGTCATAACAATCATAACAAAATAGAATTAATATGTAAAGATATAGACTGCGTGCAGGCTTCGGCCCGATTATAGGGTCGAAGGCCTGCGCACAGGCGTTACACTTATCAAAGCGCTATAAATGTCGTACAAGGGAAGGGAAGAGGGGATATGGATGAAAGTATATGAGAAGTATTTAAGAGAAAAGAATGAGCTAGATGAAGGAGAGGCGCTCATTGATACCATCAGGCTGAATGGTGCCAAGTTTAAAAATGAGACGCTTTTCTTGCTTCCGACGGGTATCATTAGCACCAATAATGGGATGAATGGCGCATATTTTCATATCAGAAAAGGAGTGGTTGGCACTGTTGAAGTGCCTAGCAACAGGTTTGTTGTGCACATTGTTCTTAACATCACGCAAGTGCTCAGCAAACCTATCGCCTAAACGTCTTCCAGTCTCTCCGATGTAGAGCAAGCCACATTTGCTGCAAGAGATGCAGTAAACGAGGTTGGAGGAGATGCACGTGAAACTGTGCTTGATGACAAACTGAGATTTAGGAGCCGAAATACAGGTGGTGGGGTTTAAATGCTTACAAGTGTAGCACTTAGCACGACCACAGGAAACAGTGCCAGCTGGTGACACAGAATCCTGTCGCAGTGAGCTGTGCACTAGGGTTTCCCGGATGTTTTTACTGTTTCGAAAAGAGACTAGTGGGGTCTCGGAGAAAATGGAAGACGTTGCAGGGTCATTTTTAAGTAGATTAAAATTCCGGCAAATGATGTCCCTTACTTTAAAATTGAAAGGATGAAAGGTTAGAACTAAAGGTACTTTTTTATTAGAAATTGCAACCGAAGGTTCTCTTAAGGTGTCTGAACGGGGTATAAGGGAGGCCTTGTCAAGGGCAGTATCTAAAAGGTGGGAAGGATAACCACGATTCACAAAAAAGCTTCTCATTTCTGAACATTTGGCATCAAAATCGTCGTCTTCACTACAGAGGCGACGAAGACGTAAGAATTGAGATTAAGGGATAGCAGTTTTAGTGTGCTTAGGATGACAGGATGAGAAGAGAAGATAGCTGAGGGAGTCAGTGGGCTTGTAAAAGACAGATGTGCTCAGCCTATTACCATTGATAGAAATGAGAATGTCTAGGAATGATACACTGGTCTCACTGATCTCCCATGTGAACTGAAGTGCTGGATGGAAATCATTAACAAAGTTAATGAAGCAATTCAGATCAGCACGCGAACATGATGCAGTGCCTAAGCAATCATCAATGAACCGGCGATAGAAGTCAGGTGAGGGACCAGTGTACTGTTCGAAGATTTGTTTTTCCACATAACCAACAAACAAATTGGCATAGTTGGGTCCCATTTTGGTACCCATGGCCACACCACTTATTTGTTGGTAATGCTCACCATCAAACGAGAAATTGTTCAAGGTGAGCACTAACTCTGCCAAGCGTACCAAGGTGGTGGTAGATGGATCCTGAATTACCCTTTGGTCTAAAAAGTATTTTAGTGCTTGAAGGCCGTCTTGATGCGGGATGACAGCGTAAAGTGATTTGACATCCATGGTGAAAATGAATTTGTGTGGACCCTGAAAATTGATGTTGTCAAGAATTTTCAGGGCATGCTTGGTCTCCTTGATATAAGAAGGCAAGTTCTTAACCAAGGGCGCCATGATGTGATCGAGGTAGATGGAGAGGAGTTCAGTGGGGCAACCACAAGCTGACACGATTGGTCTGCCCGGGTTGTCGGGTTTGTGAATTTTGGGTAGGAAATACATGACTGGTGTGCGTGGAGTGGTGACTAGGAGATTGCCTGCCGTAGCAGGTAATTCCCCAGTCGTGATGAGATGGTTGATGGTGGAACGGATTATGGTGTCGTGTTTGGATGTCAAATCAGTATCAACCCTGCTATAAAACGAGGTGTCACCCAGTTGTCTGTGAGCCTCATGACGGTACAAGTCGGCCCTCCAGACGACTAGGGCACCCCCCTTGTCAGCAGGCTTGATCACAATGTCATTCCGGGTACGCAAAGACCTTAGAGCACTAAATTCGGCTAAACTAAGATTAGGGGGCCTTTTAGGCCTGAAACGGGGGAGCTGATCTATGTCATGTCGACATTGTCGAATGAATAGATCAAGGGACCCAAATTGGCCTTCCGGAGGAGACCAGGTGGATTTTTTGGGGGTGATGACCTCAAAGACATCTTTAGACTGGATGGAGGTGTTGTTATGAAAATGTGCCTTAAGTTTTAAACGTCTATAAAAAGATTCAGTGTCCTCTTTCACTGAGAAAGAGTCTATGGGCCCAGGGTTGGGTACAAATTTGAGACCTTTCGCAAGGACAGATCTGTCAGTCAGATAAAGGCAAATCAGGAGGTATCGTAACCACCAAATTGATGTCACTGGCAGAGGAAGTGTGATGGGTAATCGAAAAAGTACGGGGACCTACGAGGTCTTCAAACTTCGAAGCTTTGCTCGTTTGAAGAAACGTGTAAAGCTTAGAATTTAAAGAGCGAATGTGTTGTGTTATGCCAGATAACAAAACAGGGGGACAAACATGGGAAAGAGTGGACTTGACGTTCATAATATTGGAATCAGTATCTTGAACGTACTGGGACATGGCCTGAATGGTAATACGCATGAGACGACGGCTGTGTTTAATACAAGCTGACATGACGCTTCGAGCCATGTGCTTCGACACAGAAGTCGAATTGAAAGAATGTAGATTAAAAGACGATTTAAAACCGTTGGGAACTACATCAAAGTGTAGGCAACGGCTCAAGAAAGAGATATGACTAGAGAAACGAGTCTTAAGTAGGATTAGATCGAATAAACGAAGAGCAGGTTGGGCAATGGACGGCAAAAATAGTGAAATGTAACATACCATTTCTTTCCGGAGTTCTCGACGTACGTTCTTGAGGTTCACCATTGTCGCTGTTCTTCGTGAAGGATATCGTAGACATTAATTCAGCGTCGGCCACGGACATATAAGAACAAATGAGGGTTGTTTCGCGTGTGCCTATTGAGATATAAACAAAATGTCGACGTTTCGAGCTAAAGCCCTTCGTCAGGAGAAATTAGTAGACAGATAAACACATTACATCAGCTTTTATAGCAACGCTATAAAAGCTGTCACGTGAACAAAATATTAACCAATGAAAATAAAGTATTCATAACAATCATAACAAAATAGAATTAATATGTAAAGATATAGACTGCGTGCAGGCTTCGGCCCGATTATAGGGTCGAAGGCCTGCGCACAGGCGTTACACTTATCAAAGCGCTATAAATGTCGTACAAGGGAAGGGAAGAGGGGATATAGAGGAAAGTATATAAGAAGTATTTAAGAGAAAAGAATGAGCTAGATGAAGGAGAGGCGCTCATTGATACCATCAGGCTGAATGGTGCCAAGTTTAAAAATGAGACGCTTTTCTTGCTTCCGACGGGTATCATTAGCACCAATAATGGGATGAATGGCGCATATTTTCATATCAGAAAAGGAGTGGTTGGCACTGTTGAAGTGCCTAGCAACAGGTTTGCTGTGCACATTGTTCTTAACATCACGCAAGTGCTCAGCAAACCTATCGCCTAAACGTCTTCCAGTCTCTCCGATGTAGAGCAAGCCACATTTGCTGCAAGAGATGCAGTAAACGAGGTTGGAGGAGATGCACGTGAAACTGTGCTTGATGACAAACTGAGATTTAGGAGCCGAAATACAGGTGGTGGGGTTTAAATGCTTACAAGTGTAGCACTTAGCACGACCACAGGAAACAGTGCCAGCTGGTGACACAGAATCCTGTCGCAGTGAGCTGTGCACTAGGGTTTCCCGGATGTTTTTACTGTTTCGAAAAGAGACTAGTGGGGTCTCGGAGAAAATGGAAGACGTTGCAGGGTCATTTTTAAGTAGATTAAAATTCCGGCAAATGATGTCCCTTACTTTAAAATTGAAAGGATGAAAGGTTAGAACTAAAGGTACTTTTTATTAGAAATTGCAACCGAAGGTTCTCTTAAGGTGTCTGAACGGGGTATAAGGGAGGCCTTGTTAAGGGCAGTATCTAAAAGGTGGGAAGGATAACCACGATTCACAAAAAAGCTTCTCATTTCTGAACATTTGGCATCAAAATCGTCGTCTTCACTACAGAGGCGACGAAGACGTAAGAATTGAGATTAAGGGATAGCAGTTTTAGTGTGCTTAGGATGACAGGATGAGAAGAGAAGATAGCTGAGGGAGTCAGTAGGCTTGTAAAAGACAGATGTGCTCAGCCTATTACCATTGATAGAAATGAGAATGTCTAGGAATGATACACTGGTCTCACTGATCTCCCATGTGAACTGAAGTGCTGTATGGAAATCATTAACAAAGTTAATGAAGCAATTCAGATCAGCACGCGAACATGATGCAGTGCCTAAGCAATCATCAATGAACCGGCGATAGAAGTCAGGTGAGGGACCAGTGTACTGTTCGAAGATTTGTTTTTCCACATAACCAACAAACAAATTGGCATAGTTGGGTCCCATTTTGGTACCCATGGCCACACCACTTATTTGTTGGTAATGCTCACCATCAAACGAGAAATTGTTCAAGGTGAGCACTAACTCTGCCAAGCGTACCAAGGTGGTGGTAGATGGATCCTGAATTACCCTTTGGTCTAAAAAGTATTTTAGTGCTTGAAGGCCGTCTTGATGCGGGATGACAGTGTAAAGTGATTTGACATCCATGGTGAAAATGAATTTGTGTGGACCCTGAAAATTGATGTTGTCAAGAATTTTCAGGGCATGCTTGGTGTCCTTGATATAAGAAGGCAAGTTCTTAACCAAGGGCGCCATGATGTGATCGAGGTAGATGGAGAGGAGTTCAGTGGGGCAACCACAAGCTGACACGATTGGTCTGCCCGGGTTGTCGGGTTTGTGAATTTTGGGTAGGAAATACATGACTGGTGTGCGTGGAGTGGTGACTAGGAGATTGCCTGCCGTAGCAGGTAATTCCCCAGTCGTGATGAGATGGTTGATGGTGGAACGGATTATGGTGTTGTGTTTGGATGTCAAATCAGTATCAACCCTGCTATAAAACGAGGTGTCACCCAGTTGTCTGTGAGCCTCATGACGGTACAAGTCGGCCCTCCAGACGACTAGGGCACCCCCCTTGTCAGCAGGCTTGATCACAATGTCATTCCGGGTACGCAAAGACCTTAGAGCACTAAATTCGGCTAAACTAAGATTAGGGGGCCTTTTAGGCCTGAAACGGGGGAGCTGATCTATGTCATGTCGACATTGTCGAATGAATAGATCAAGGGACCCAAATTGGCCTTCCGGAGGAGACCAGGTGGATTTTTTGTGGGTGATGACCTCAAAGACATCTTTAGACTGGATGGAGGTGTTGTTATGAAAATGTGCCTTAAGTTTTAAACGTCTATAAAAAGATTCAGTGTCCTCTTTCACTGAGAAAGAGTCTATGGGCCCAGGGTTGGGTACAAATTTGAGACCTTTCGCAAGGACAGATCTGTCAGAGTCAGATAAAGGCAAATCAGGAGGTATCGTAACCACCAAATTGATATCACTGGCAGAGGAAGTGTGATGGGTAATCGAAAAAGTACGGGGACCTACGAGGTCTTCAAACTTCGAAGCTTTGCTCGTTTGAAGAAACGTGTAAAGCTTAGAATTTAAAGAGCGAATGTGTTGTGTTATGCCAGATAACAAAACAGGGGGACAAACATGGGAAAGAGTGGACTTGACGTTCATAATATTGGAATCAGTATCTTGAACGTACTGGGACATGGCCTGAATGGTAATACGCATGAGACGACGGCTGTGTTTAATACAAGCTGACATGACGCTTCGAGCCATGTGCTTCGACACAGAAGTCGAATTGAAAGAATGTAGATTAAAGACGATTTAAAACCGTTGGGAACTACATCAAAGTGTAGGCAACGGCTCAAGAAAGAGATATGACTAGAGAAACGAGTCTTAAGTAATTAGATCGAATAAACGAAGAGCAGGTTGGGCAATGGACGGCAAAAATGGTGAAATGTAACATACCATTTCTTTCCGGAGTTCTCGACGTACGTTCTTGAGGTTCACCATTGTCGCTGTTCTTCGTGAAGGATATCGTAGACATTAATTCAGCGTCGGCCACGGACATATAAAAACAAATGAGGTTGTTTCGCGTGTGCCTATTGAGATATAAACAAAATGTCGACGTTTCGAGCTAAAGGCCTGCGTCAGGAGAAATTAGTAGACAGATAAACACATTACATCAGCTTTTATAGCAACGCTATAAAAGCTGTCACGTGAAAAATATTAACCAATGAAAATAAAGTATTCATAACAATCATAACAAAATAGAATTAATATGTAAAGATATAGACTGCGTGCAGGCTTCGGCCCGATTATAGGGTCGAAGGCCTGCACACACGTTACACTTATCAAAGCGCTATAAATGTCGTACAAAGGAAGGGAAGAGGGGATATAGAGGAAAGTATATAAGAAGTATTTAAGAGAAAATGAGCTAGATGAAGGAGGCGCTCATTGATACCATCAGGCTGAATGGTGCCAAGTTTAAAAATGAGACGCTTTTCTTGCTTTGACGGGTATCATTAGCACCAATAATGGGATGAATGGCGCATAATTTCATATCAGAAAAGGAGTGGTTGGCACTGTTGAAGTGCCTAGCAACAGGTTTGTTGTGCACATTGTTCTTAACATCACGCAAGTGCTCAGCAAACCTATCGCCTAAACGTCTTCCAGTCTCTCCGATGTAGAGCAAGCCACATTTGCTGCAAGAGATGCAGTAAACGAGGTTGGAGGAGATGCACGTGAAACTGTGTGATGACAAACTGAGATTTAGGAGCCGAAATACAGGTGGTGGGGTTTAAATGCTTACAAGTGTAGCACTTAGCACGACCACAGGAAACAGTGCCAGCTGGTGACACAGAATCCTGTCGCAGTGAGCTGTGCACTAGGGTTTCCCGGATGTTTTTACTGTGTCGACAAGAGACTAGTGGGGTCTCGGAGAAAATGGAAGACGTTGCAGTGTCATTTTTAAGTAGATTAAAATTCCGGCAAATGATGTCCCTTACTTTAAAATTGAAGGGATGAAAGGTTAGAACTAAAGGTACTTTTTTATTAGAAATTGCAACCGAAGGTTCTCTTAAGGTGTCTGAACGGGGTATAAGGGAGGCCTTGTTAAGGGCAGTATCTAAAAGGTGGGAAGGATATCCACGATTCACAAAAAAGCTTCTCATTTCTGAACATTTGGCATCAAAATCGTCGTCTTCACTACAGAGGCGACGAAGACGTAAGAATTGAGAGTAAGGGATAGCAGTTTTAGTGTGCTTAGGATGACAGGATGAGAAGAGAAGATAGCTGTGGGAGTCAGTAGGCTTGTAAAAGACAGATGTGCTCAGCCTATTACCATTGATAGAAATGAGAATGTCTAGGAATGATACACTGGTCTCACTGATCTCCCATGTGAACTGAAGTGCTGTATGGAAATCATTAACAAAGTTAATGAAGCAATTCAGATCAGCACGCGAACATGATGCAGTGCCTAAGCAATCATCAATGAACCGGAGATAGAAGTCAGGTGAGGGACCAGTGTACTGTTCGAAGATTTGTTTTTCCACATAATCAACAAACAAATTGGCATAGTTGGGTCCCATTTTGGTACCCATGGCCACACCACTTATTTGTTGGTAATGCTCACCATCAAACGAGAAATTGTTCAAGGTGAGCACTAACTCTGCCAAGCGTACCAAGGTGGTGGTAGATGGATCCTGAATTACCCTTTGGTCTAAAAAGTATTTTAGTGCTTGAAGGCCGTCTTGATGCGGGATGACAGTGTAAAGTGATTTGACATCCATGGTGAAAATGAATTTGTGTGGACCCTGAAAATTGATGTTGTCAAGAATTTTCAGGGCATGCTTGGTGTCCTTGATATAAGAAGGCAAGTTCTTAACCAAGGGCGCCATGATGTGATCGAGTTAGATGGAGAGGAGTTCAGTGGGGCAACCACAAGCTGACACGATTGGTCTGCCCGGGTTGTCGGGTTTGTGAATTTTGGGTAGGAAATACATGACTGGTGTGCGTGGAGTGGTGACTAGGAGATTGCCTGCCGTAGCAGGTAATTCCCCAGTCGTGATGAGATGGTTGATGGTGGAACGGGTTATGGTGTTGTGTTTGGATTTCAAATCAGTATCAACCCTGCTATAAAACGAGGTGTCACCCAGTTGTCTGTGAGCCTCTTGACGGTACAAGTCGGCCCTCCAGACGACTAGGGCACCCCCCTTGTCAGCAGGCTTGATCACAATGTCATTCCGGGTACGCAAAGACCTTAGAGCACTAAATTCGGCTAAACTAAGATTAGGGGGCCTTTTAGGCCTGAAACGGGGGAGCTGATCTATGTCATGTCGACATTGTCGAATGAATAGATCAAGGGACCCAAATTGGCCTTCCGGAGGAGACCAGGTGGATTTTTTGTTGGTGATGACCTCAAAGACATCTTTAGACTGGATGGAGGTGTTGTTATGAAAATGTGCCTTAAGTTTTAAACGTGTATAAAAAGATTCAGTGTCCTCTTTCACTGAGAAAGAGTCTATGGGCCCAGGGTTGGGTACAAATTTGTCAGAGTCAGATAAAGGCAAATCAGGAGGTATCGTAACCACCAAATTGATATCACTGGCAGAGGAAGTGTGATGGGTAATCGAAAAAGTACGGGGACCTACGAGGTCTTCAAACTTCGAAGCTTTGCTCGTTTGAAGAAACGTGTAAAGCTTAGAATTTAAAGAGCGAATGTGTTGTGTTATGCCAGATAACAAAACAGGGGGACAAACATGGGAAAGAGTGGACTTGACGTTCATAATATTGGAATCAGTATCTTGAACGTACTGGGACATGGCCTGAATGGTAATACGCATGAGACGACGGCTGTGTTTAATACAAGCTGACATGACGCTTCGAGCCATGTGCTTCGACACAGAAGTCGAATTGAAAGAATGTAGATTAAAAGACGATTTAAAACCGTTGGGAACTACATCAAAGTGTAGGCAACGGCTCAAGAAAGAGATATGACTAGAGAAACGAGTCTTAAGTAGGATTAGATCGAATAAACGAAGAGCAGGTTGGGCAATGGACGGCAAAAATGGTGAAATGTAACATACCATTTCTTTCCGGAGTTCTCGACGTACGTTCTTGAGGTTCACCATTGTCGCTGTTCTTCGTGAAGGATATCGTAGACATTAATTCAGCGTCGGCCACGGACATATAAAAACAAATGAGGGTTGTTTCGCGTGTGCCTATTGAGATATAAACAAAATGTCGACGTTTCGAGCTAAAGGCCTGCGTCAGGAGAAATTAGTAGACAGATAAACACATTACATCAGCTTTTATAGCAACGCTATAAAAGCTGTCACGTGAAAAAAATATTAACCAATGAAAATAAAGTATTCATAACAATCATAACAAATAGAATTAATATGTAAAGATATAGACTGCGTGCAGGCTTCGGCCCGATTATAGGGTCGAAGGCCTGCGCACACGCGTTACACTTATCAAAGCGCTATAAATGTCGTACAAGGGAAGGGAAGAGGGGATATAGAGGAAAGTATATAAGAAGTATTTAAGAGAAAAGAATGAGCTAGATGAAGGAGAGGCGCTCATTGATACCATCAGGCTGAATGGTGCCAAGTTTAAAAATGAGACGCTTTTCTTGCTTTGACGGGTATCATTAGCACCAATAATGGGATGAATGGCGCATATTTTCATATCAGAAAAGGAGTGGTTGGCACTGTTGAAGTGCCTAGCAACAGGTTTGTTGTGCACATTGTTCTTAACATCACGCAAGTGCTCAGCAAACCTATCGCCTAAACGTCTTCCAGTCTCTCCGATGTAGAGCAAGCCACATTTGCTGCAAGAGATGCAGTAAACGAGGTTGGAGGAGATGCACGTGAAACTGTGCTTGATGACAAACTGAGATTTAGGAGCCGAAATACAGGTGGTGGGGTTTAAATGCTTACAAGTGTAGCACTTAGCACGACCACAGGAAACAGTGCCAGCTGGTGACACAGAATCCTGTCGCAGTGAGCTGTGCACTAGGGTTTCCGGATGTTTTACTGTGTCGACAAGAGACTAGTGGGGTCTCGGAGAAAATGGAAGACGTTGCAGTGTCATTTTTAAGTAGATTAAAATTCCGGCAAATGATGTCCCTTACTTTAAAATTGAAGGGATGAAAGGTTAGAACTAAAGGTACTTTTTTATTAGAAATTGCAACCGAAGGTTCTCTTAAGGTGTCTGAACGGGGTATAAGGGAGGCCTTGTTAAGGGCAGTATCTAAAAGGTGGGAAGGATATCCACGATTCACAAAAAAGCTTCTCATTTCTGAACATTTGGCATCAAAATCGTCGTCTTCACTACAGAGGCGACGAAGACGTAAGAATTGAGAGTAAGGGATAGCAGTTTTAGTGTGCTTAGGATGACAGGATGAGAAGAGAAGATAGCTGTGGGAGTCAGTAGGCTTGTAAAGACAGATGTGCTCAGCCTATTACCATTGATAGAAATGAGAATGTCTAGGAATGATACACTGGTCTCACTGATCTCCCATGTGAACTGAAGTGCTGGATGGAAATCATTAACAAAGTTAATGAAGCAATTCAGATCAGCACGCGAACATGATGCAGTGCCTAAGCAATCATCAATGAACCGGAGATAGAAGTCAGGTGAGGGACCAGTGTACTGTTCGAAGATGTGTTTTCCACATAATCAACAAACAAATTGGCATAGTTGGGTCCCATTTTGGTACCCATGGCCACACCACTTATTTGTTGGTAATGCTCACCATCAAACGAGAAATTGTTCAAGGTGAGCACTAACTCTGCCAAGCGTACCAAGGTGGTGGTAGATGGATCCTGAATTACCCTTTGGTCTAAAAAGTATTTTAGTGCTTGAAGGCCGTCTTGATGCGGGATGACAGTGTAAAGTGATTTGACATCCATGGTGAAAATGAATTTGTGTGGACCCTGAAAATTGATGTTGTCAAGAATTTTCAGGGCATGCTTGGTGTCCTTGATATAAGAAGGCAAGTTCTTAACCAAGGGCTCCATGATGTGATCGAGTTAGATGGAGAGGAGTTCAGTGGGGCAACCACAAGCTGACACGATTGGTCTGCCCGGGTTGTCGGGTTTGTGAATTTTGGGTAGGAAATACATGACTGGTGTGCGTGGAGTGGTGACTAGGAGATTGCCTGCCGTAGCAGGTAATTCCCCAGTCGTGATGAGATGGTTGATGGTGGAACGGGTTATGGTGTTGTGTTTGGATGTCAAATCAGTATCAACCCTGCTATAAAACGAGGTGTCACCCAGTTGTCTGTGAGCCTCTTGACGGTACAAGTCGGCCCTCCAGACGACTAGGGCACCCCCCTTGTCAGCAGGCTTGATCACAATGTCATTCCGGGTACGCAAAGACCTTAGAGCACTAAATTCGGCTAAACTAAGATTAGGGGGCCTTTTAGGCCTGAAACGGGGGAGCTGATCTATGTCATGTCGACATTGTCGAATGAATAGATCAAGGGACTAAATTGGCCTTCGGAGGAGACCAGGTGGATTTTTTGTTGGTGATGACCTCAAAGACATCTTTAGACTGGATGGAGGTGTTGTTATGAAAATGTGCCTTAAGTTTTAAACGTGTATAAAAAGATTCAGTGTCCTCTTTCACTGAGAAAGAGTCTATGGGCCCAGGGTTGGGTACAAATTTGAGACCTTTCGCAAGGACAGATCTGTCAGAGTCAGATAAAGGCAAATCAGGAGGTATCGTAACCACCAAATTGATATCACTGGCAGAGGAAGTGTGATGGGTAATCGAAAAAGTACGGGGACCTACGAGGTCTTCAAACTTCGAAGCTTTGCTCGTTTGAAGAAACGTGTAAAGCTTAGAATTTAAAGAGCGAATGTGTTGTGTTATGCCAGATAACAAAACAGGGGGACAAACATGGGAAAGAGTGGACTTGACGTTCATAATATTGGAATCAGTATCTTGAACGTACTGGGACATGGCCTGAATGGTAATACGCATGAGACGACGGCTGTGTTTAATACAAGCTGACATGACGCTTCGAGCCATGTGCTTCGACGCAGAAGTCGAATTGAAAGAATGTAGATTAAAAGACGATTTAAAACCGTTGGGAACTACATCAAAGTGTAGGCAACGGCTCAAGAAAGAGATATGACTAGAGAAACGAGTCTTAAGTAGGATTAGATCGAATAAACGAAGAGCAGGTTGGGCAATGGACGGCAAAAATGGTGAAATGTAACATACCATTTCTTTCCGGAGTTCTCGACGTACGTTCTTGAGGTTCACCATTGTCGCTGTTCTTCGTGAAGGATATCGTAGACATTAATTCAGCGTCGGCCACGGACATATAAAAACAAATGAGGGTTGTTTCGCGTGTGCCTATTGAGATATAAACAAAATGTCGACGTTTCGAGCTAAAGGCCTGCGTCAGGAGAAATTAGTAGACAGATAAACACATTACATCAGCTTTTATAGCAACGCTATAAAAGCTGTCACGTGAAAAAAATATTAACCAATGAAAATAAAGTATTCATAACAATCATAACAAAATAGAATTAATATGTAAAGATATAGACTGCGTGCAGGCTTCGGCCCGATTATAGGGTCGAAGGCCTGCGCACACGCGTTACACTTATCAAAGCGCTATAAATGTCGTACAAGGGAAGGGAAGAGGGGATATAGAGGAAAGTATATAAGAAGTATTTAAGAGAAAAGAATGAGCTAGATGAAGGAGAGGCGCTCATTTATACCATCAGGCTGAATGGTGCCAAGTTTAAAAATGAGACGCTTTTCTTGCTTTGACGGGTATCATTAGCACCAATAATGGGATGAATGGCGCATATTTTCATATCAGAAAAGGAGTGGTTGGCACTGTTGAAGTGCCTAGCAACAGGTTTGTTGTGCACATTGTTCTTAACATCACGCAAGTGCTCAGCAAACCTATCGCCTAAACGTCTTCCAGTCTCTCCGATGTAGAGCAAGCCACATTTGCTGCAAGAGATGCAGTAAACGAGGTTGGAGGAGATGCACGTGAAACTGTGCTTGATGACAAACTGAGATTTAGGAGCCGAAATACAGGTGGTGGGGTTTAAATGCTTACAAGTGTAGCACTTAGCACGACCACAGGAAACAGTGCCAGCTGGTGACACAGAATCCTGTCGCAGTGAGCTGTGCACTAGGGTTTCCCGGATGTTTTTACTGTGTCGACAAGAGACTAGTGGGGTCTCGGAGAAAATGGAAGACGTTGCAGTGTCATTTTTAAGTAGATTAAAATTCCGGCAAATGATGTCCCTTACTTTAAAATTGAAGGGATGAAAGGTTAGAACTAAAGGTACTTTTTTATTAGAAATTGCAACCGAAGGTTCTCTTAAGGTGTCTGAACGGGGTATAAGGGAGGCCTTGTTAAGGGCAGTATCTAAAAGGTGGGAAGGATATCCACGATTCACAAAAAAGCTTCTCATTTCTGAACATTTGGCATCAAAATCGTCGTCTTCACTACAGAGGCGACGAAGACGTAAGAATTGAGAGTAAGGGATAGCAGTTTTAGTGTGCTTAGGATGACAGGATGAGAAGAGAAGATAGCTGTGGGGTCAGTAGGCTTGTAAAAGACAGATGTGCTCAGCCTATTACCATTGATAGAAATGAGAATGTCTAGGAATGATACACTGGTCTCACTGATCTCCCATGTGAACTGAAGTGCTGTATGGAAATCATTAACAAAGTTAATGAAGCAATTCAGATCAGCACGCGAACATGATGCAGTGCCTAAGCAATCATCAATGAACCGGAGATAGAAGTCAGGTGAGGGACCAGTGTACTGTTCGAAGATTTGTTTTTCCACATAATCAACAAACAAATTGGCATAGTTGGGTCCCATTTTGGTACCCATGGCCACACCACTTATTTGTTGGTAATGCTCACCATCAAACGAGAAATTGTTCAAGGTGAGCACTAACTCTGCCAAGCGTACCAAGGTGGTGGTAGATGGATCCTGAATTACCCTTTGGTCTAAAAAGTATTTTAGTGCTTGAAGGCCGTCTTGATGCGGGATGACAGTGTAAAGTGATTTGACATCCATGGTGAAAATGAATTTGTGTGGACCCTGAAAATTGATGTTGTCAAGAATTTTCAGGGCATGCTTGGCGTCCTTGATATAAGAAGGCAAGTTCTTAACCAAGGGCGCCATGATGTGATCGAGTTAGATGGAGAGGAGTTCAGTGGGGCAACCACAAGCTGACACGATTGGTCTGCCCGGGTTGTCGGGTTTGTGAATTTTGGGTAGGAAATACATGACTGGTGTGCGTGGAGTGGTGACTAGGAGATTGCCTGCCGTAGCAGGTAATTCCCCAGTCGTGATGAGATGGTTGATGGTGGAACGGGTTATGGTGTTGTGTTTGGATGTCAAATCAGTATCAACCCTGCTATAAAACGAGGTGTCACCCAGTTGTCTGTGAGCCTCTTGACGGTACAAGTCGGCCCTCCAGACGACTAGGGCACCCCCCTTGTCAGCAGGCTTGATCACAATGTCATTCCGGGTACGCAAAGACCTTAGAGCACTAAATTCAGCTAAACTAAGATTAGGGGCCTTTTAGGCCTGAAACGGGGGAGCTGATCTATGTCATGTCGACATTGTCGAATGAATAGATCAAGGGACCCAAATTGGCCTTCCGGAGGAGACCAGGTGGATTTTTTGTTGGTGATGACCTCAAAGACATCTTTAGACTGGATGGAGGTGTTGTTATGAAAATGTGCCTTAAGTTTTAAACGTGTATAAAAAGATTCAGTGTCCTCTTTCACTGAGAAAGAGTCTATGGGCCCAGGGTTGGGTACAAATTTGAGACCTTTCGCAAGGACAGATCTGTCAGAGTCAGATAAAGGCAAATCAGGAGGTATCGTAACCACCAAATTGATATCACTGGCAGAGGAAGTGTGATGGGTAATCGAAAAAGTACGGGGACCTACGAGGTCTTCAAACTTCGAAGCTTTGCTCGTTTGAAGAAACGTGTAAAGCTTAGAATTTAAAGAGCGAATGTGTTGTGTTATGCCAGATAACAAAACAGGGGGACAAACATGGGAAAGAGTGGACTTGACGTTCATAATATTGGAATCAGTATCTTGAACGTACTGGGACATGGCCTGAATGGTAATACGCATGAGACGACGGCTGTGTTTAATACAAGCTGACATGACGCTTCGAGCCATGTGCTTCGACACAGAAGTCGAATTGAAAGAATGTAGATTAAAGACGATTTAAAACCGTTGGGAACTACATCAAAGTGTAGGCAACGGCTCAAGAAAGAGATATGACTAGAGAAACGAGTCTTAAGTAGGATTAGATCGAATAAACGAAGAGCAGGTTGGGCAATGGACGGCAAAAATGGTGAAATGTAACATACCATTTCTTTCCGGAGTTCTCGACGTACGTTCTTGAGGTTCACCATTGTCGCTGTTCTTCGTGAAGGATATCGTAGACATTAATTCAGCGTCGGCCACGGACATATAAAAACAAATGAGGGTTGTTTCGCGTGTGCCTATTGAGATATAAACAAAATGTCGACGTTTCGAGCTAAAGGCCTGCGTCAGGAGAAATTAGTAGACAGATAAACACATTACATCAGCTTTTATAGCAACGCTATAAAAGCTGTCACGTGAAAAAAATATTAACCAATGAAAATAAAGTATTCATAACAATCATAACAAAATAGAATTAATATGTAAAGATATAGACTGCGTGCAGGCTTCGGCCCGATTATAGGGTCGAAGGCCTGCGCACACGCGTTATACTTATCAAAGCGCTATAAATGTCGTACAAGGGAAGGGAAGATGGGATATAGAGGAAAGTATATAAGAAGTATTTAAGAGAAAAGAATGAGCTAGATGAAGGAGAGGCGCTCATTGATACCATCAGGCTGAATGGTGCCAAGTTTAAAAATGAGACGCTTTTCTTGCTTTGACGGGTATCATTAGCACCAATAATGGGATGAATGGCGCATATTTTCATATCAGAAAAGGAGTGGTTGGCACTGTTGAAGTGCCTAGCAACAGGTTTGTTGTGTACATTGTTCTTAACATCACGCAAGTGCTCAGCAAACCTATCGCCTAAACGTCTTCCAGTCTCTCCGATGTAGAGCAAGCCACATTTGCTGCAAGAGATGCAGTAAACGAGGTTGGAGGAGATGCACGTGAAACTGTGCTTGATGACAAACTGAGATTTAGGAGCCGAAATACAGGTGGTGGGGTTTAAATGCTTACAAGTGTAGCACTTAGCACGACCACAGGAAACAGTGCCAGCTGGTGACACAGAATCCTGTCGCAGTGAGCTGTGCACTAGGGTTTCCCGGATGTTTTTACTGTGTCGACAAGAGACTAGTGGGGTCTCGGAGAAAATGGAAGACGTTGCAGTGTCATTTTTAAGTAGATTAAAATTCCGGCAAATGATGTCCCTTACTTTAAAATTGAAGGGATGAAAGGTTAGAACTAAAGGTACTTTTTTATTAGAAATTGCAACCGAAGGTTCTCTTAAGGTGTCTGAACGGGGTATAAGGGAGGCCTTGTTAAGGGCAGTATCTAAAAGGTGGGAAGGATATCCACGATTCACAAAAAAGCTTCTCATTTCTGAACATTTGGCATCAAAATCGTCGTCTTCACTACAGAGGCGACGAAGACGTAAGAATTGAGAGTAAGGGATAGCAGTTTTAGTGTGCTTAGGATGACAGGATGAGAAGAGAAGATAGCTGTGGGAGTCAGTAGGCTTGTAAAAGACAGATGTGCTCAGCCTATTACCATTGATAGAAATGAGAATGTCTAGGAATGATACACTGGTCTCACTGATCTCCCATGTGAACTGAAGTGCTGGATGGAAATCATTAACAAAGTTAATGAAGCAATTCAGATCAGCACGCGAACATGATGCAGTGCCTAAGCAATCATCAATGAACCGGAGATAGAAGTCAGGTGAGGGACCAGTGTACTGTTCGAAGATTTGTTTTTCCACATAATCAACAAACAAATTGGCATAGTTGGGTCCCATTTTGGTACCCATGGCCACACCACTTATTTGTTGGTAATGCTCACCATCAAACGAGAAATTGTTCAAGGTGAGCACTAACTCTGCCAAGCGTACCAAGGTGGTGGTAGATGGATCCTGAATTACCCTTTGGTCTAAAAAGTATTTTAGTGCTTGAAGGCCGTCTTGATGCGGGATGACAGTGTAAAGTGATTTGACATCCATGGTGAAAATGAATTTGTGTGGACCCTGAAAATTGATGTTGTCAAGAATTTTCAGGGCATGCTTTGTGTCCTTGATATAAGAAGGCAAGTTCTTAACCAAGGGCGCCATGATGTGATCGAGTTAGATGGAGAGGAGTTCAGTGGGGCAACCACAAGCTGACACGATTGGTCTGCCCGGGTTGTCGGGTTTGTGAATTTTGGGTAGGAAATACATGACTGGTGTGCGTGGAGTGGTGACTAGGAGATTGCCTGCCGTAGCAGGTAATTCCCCAGTCGTGATGAGATGGTTGATGGTGGAACGGGTTATGGTGTTGTGTTTGGATGTCAAATCAGTATCAACCCTGCTATAAAACGAGGTGTCACCCAGTTGTCTGTGAGCCTCTTGACGGTACAAGTCGGCCCTCCAGACGACTAGGGCACCCCCCTTGTCAGCAGGCTTGATCACAATGTCATTCCGGGTACGCAAAGACCTTAGAGCACTAAATTCGGCTAAACTAAGATTAGGGGGCCTTTTAGGCCTGAAACGGGGGAGCTGATCTATGTCATGTCGACATTGTCGAATGAATAGATCAAGGGACCCAAATTGGCCTTCCGGAGGAGACCAGGTGGATTTTTTGTTGGTGATGACCTCAAAGACATCTTTAGACTGGATGGAGGTGTTGTTATGAAAATGTGCCTTAAGTTTTAAACGTCTAAAAAAAGATTCAGTGTCCTCTTTCACTGAGAAAGAGTCTATGGGCCCAGGGTTGGGTACAAATTTGAGACCTTTCGCAAGGACAGATCTGTCAGAGTCAGATAAAGGCAAATCAGGAGGTATCGTAACCACCAAATTGATATCACTGGCAGAGGAAGTGTGATGGGTAATCGAAAAAGTACGGGGACCTACGAGGTCTTCAAACTTCGAAGCTTTGCTCGTTTGAAGAAACGTGTAAAGCTTAGAATTTAAAGAGCGAATGTGTTGTGTTATGCCAGATAACAAAACAGGGGGACAAACATGGGAAAGAGTGGACTTGACGTTCATAATATTGGAATCAGTATCTTGAACGTACTGGGACATGGCCTGAATGGTAATACGCATGAGACGACGGCTGTGTTTAATACAAGCTGACATGACGCTTCGAGCCATGTGCTTCGACACAGAAGTCGAATTGAAAGAATGTAGATTAAAAGACGATTTAAAACCGTTGGGAACTACATCAAAGTGTAGGCAACGTCTCAAGAAAGAGATATGACTAGAGAAACGAGTCTTAAGTAGGATTAGATCGAATAAACGAAGAGCAGGTTGGGCAATGGACGGCAAAAATAGTGAAATGTAACATACCATTTCTTTCCGGAGTTCTCGACGTACGTTCTTGAGGTTCACCATTGTCGCTGTTCTTCGTGAAGGATATCGTAGACATTAATTCAGCGTCGGCCACGGACATATAAAAACAAATGAGGGTTGTTTCGCGTGTGTCTATTGAGATATAAACAAAATGTCGACGTTTCGAGCTAAAGCCCTTCGTCAGGAGAAATTAGTAGACAGATAAACACATTACATCAGCTTTTATAGCAACGCTATAAAAGCTGTCACTTGAACAAAATATTAACCAATGAAAATAAAGTATTCATAACAATCATAACAAAATAGAATTAATATGTAAAGATATAGACTGCGTGCAGGCTTCGGCCCGATTATAGGGTCGAAGGCCTGCGCACAGGCGTTACACTTATCAAAGCGCTATAAATGTCGTACAAGGGAAGGGAAGAGGGATATAGAGGAAAGTATATAAGAAGTATTTAAGAGAAAAGAATGAGCTAGATGAAGGAGAGGCGCTCATTGATACCATCAGGCTGAATGGTGCCAAGTTTAAAAATGAGACGCTTTTCTTGCTTCCGACGGGTATCATTAGCACCAATAATGGGATGAATGGCGCATATTTTCATATCAGAAAAGGAGTGGTTGGCACTGTTGAAGTGCCTAGCAACAGGTTTGTTGTGCACATTGTTCTTAACATCACGCAAGTGCTCAGCAAACCTATCGCCTAAACGTCTTCCAGTCTCTCCGATGTAGAGCAAGCCACATTTGCTGCAAGAGATGCAGTAAACGAGGTTGGAGGAGATGCACGTGAAACTGTGCTTGATGACAAACTGAGATTTAGGAGCCGAAATACAGGTGGTGGGGTTTAAATGCTTACAAGTGTAGCACTTAGCACGACCACAGGAAACAGTGCCAGCTGGTGACACAGAATCCTGTCGCAGTGAGCTGTGCACTAGGGTTTCCCGGATGTTTTTACTGTTTCGAAAAGAGACTAGTGGGGTCTCGGAGAAAATGGAAGACGTTGCAGGGTCATTTTTAAGTAGATTAAAATTCCGGCAAATGATGTCCCTTACTTTAAAATTGAAAGGATGAAAGGTTAGAACTAAAGGTACTTTTTTATTAGAAATTGCAACCGAAGGTTCTCTTAAGGTGTCTGAACGGGGTATAAGGGAGGCCTTGTCAAGGGCAGTATCTAAAAGGTGGGAAGGATAACCACGATTCACAAAAAAGCTTCTCATTTCTGAACATTTGGCATCAAAATCGTCGTCTTCACTACAGAGGCGACGAAGACGTAAGAATTGAGATTAAGGGATAGCAGTTTTAGTGTGCTTAGGATGACAGGATGAGAAGAGAAGATAGCTGAGGGAGTCAGTAGGCTTGTAAAAGACAGATGTGCTCAGCCTATTACCATTGATAGAAATGAGAATGTCTAGGAATGATACACTGGTCTCACTGATCTCCCATGTGAACTGAAGTGCTGGATGGAAATCATTAACAAAGTTAATGAAGCAATTCAGATCAGCACGCGAACATGATGCAGTGCCTAAGCAATCATCAATGAACCGGAGATAGAAGTCAGGTGAGGGACCAGTGTACTGTTCGAAGATTTGTTTTTCCACATAACCAACAAACAAATTGGCATAGTTGGGTCCCATTTTGGTACCCATGGCCACACCACTTATTTGTTGGTAATGCTCACCATCAAACGAGAAATTGTTCAAGGTGAGCACTAACTCTGCCAAGCGTACCAAGGTGGTGGTAGATGGATCCTGAATTACCCTTTGGTCTAAAAAGTATTTTAGTGCTTGAAGGCCGTCTTGATGCGGGATGACAGTGTAAAGTGATTTGACATCCATGGTGAAAATGAATTTGTGTGGACCCTGAAAATTGATGTTGTCAAGAATTTTCAGGGCATGCTTGTCCTTGATATAAGAAGGCAAGTTCTTAACCAAGGGCGCCATGATGTGATCGAGGTAGCTGGAGAGGAGTTCAGTGGGGCAACCACAAGCTGACACGATTGGTCTGCCCGGGTTGTCGGGTTTGTGAATTTTGGGTAGGAAATACATGACTGGTGTGCGTGGAGTGGTGACTAGGAGATTGCCTGCCGTAGCAGGTAATTCCCCAGTCGTGATGAGATGGTTGATGGTGGAACGGATTATGGTGTTGTGTTTGGATGTCAAATCAGTATCAACCCTGCTATAAAACGAGGTGTCACCCAGTTGTCTGTGAGCCTCTTGACGGTACAAGTCGGCCCTCCAGACGACTAGGGCACCCCCCTTGTCAGCAGGCTTGATCACAATGTCATTCCGGGTACGCAAAGACCTTAGAGCACTAAATTCGGCTAAACTAAGATTAGGGGGCCTTTTAGGCCTGAAACGGGGGAGCTGATCTATGTCATGTCGACATTGTCGAATGAATAGATCAAGGGACCCAAATTGGCCTTCCGGAGGAGACCAGGTGGATTTTTTGTGGGTGATGACCTCAAAGACATCTTTAGACTGGATGGAGGTGTTGTTATGAAAATGTGCCTTAAGTTTTAAACGTCTATAAAAAGATTCAGTGTCCTCTTTCACTGAGAAAGAGTCTATGGGCCCAGGGTTGGGTACAAATTTGAGACCTTTCGCAAGGACAGATCTGTCAGAGTCAGATAAAGGCAAATCAGGAGGTATCGTAACCACCAAATTGATATCACTGGCAGAGGAAGTGTGATGGGTAATCGAAAAAGTACGGGGACCTACGAGGTCTTCAAACTTCGAAGCTTTGCTCGTTTGAAGAAACGTGTAAAGCTTAGAATTTAAAGAGCGAATGTGTTGTGTTATGCCAGATAACAAAACAGGGGGACAAACATGGGAAAGAGTGGACTTGACGTTCATAATATTGGAATCAGTATCTTGAACGTACCGGGACATGGCCTGAATGGTAATACGCATGAGACGACGGCTGTGTTTAATACAAGCTTTGGCTTTGGGTGGATCTGCAATTTATTTTATTCTTACTGTACTGGATTTACTGGAAATATATTGCTTGGTATCATTGTGACCAGAGCCAAATTTCCTCGTCAAAGATTTGCAATGGATTATCTATGATTTATTTTATACTTACTGGATATTGTTGCTTGGTATCATTAATTGGAAAGAGAATTCAAACTTATTGAAAGCTACAGTATATTAAAGCTGCAAGTTACACAACAGAGTGAGAGACTGAAAAATACAATCAAGGCACTAATTATAATACTAATTTTAGAATTAAATAACAGTCTTTATTACATTGGTCAACACATATTGTCAACAATATGTGGGTCATGCTACAATGATGTTAACAGGTAAATCAGATGTTTATATTGTTTCACAGTGTACCAAACACTGAGCAAAATTAACCTTGGGGGTAGGGTGCAGCATAGTCAAATAATGTAATTTTTTTTGTTATAGTGGACAAAATGCAGGTGTCTGCAAAATCTGCAGGAAAGATGATGGGGATGACTGGCTGGGTTGTGACCGATGTGGTCAATTTTTCCATGAAACTGCATTGGTGTGGACTTTGCAACTGCCCTTGCAGAAAACTTTTATAGTAATGGGCAATATTAGTTATTATAAAGTGAATTGTGGTTCACAAAATGTCAGAGAGTGCTCAAATAAATATAAAGATAGAGCAAGTAGTAGTAGTAAAACTTTATTTAAAAGTCACACGCTAGCTTCGTCAACTTTAAAGCTGGTTTCCACGAGGGGCGTGTGAATAACATATTAAGAACATAATATTATACAATTATATACATTACATACATATTAAATAGTACAATGAACCACATCTACGATACGCTATACTGAACACAAGTATGACAAATAAGGCATGCAATAAATTTAAAAATTGAATACAGAAGAATAGAATTTAATTTAGAAAAAAAAATTTTTAGGAGGTATGAGCACGAATTCCGTTTTTGAATATTGTCAATGTATCCGAATTACGCACATCTGCAGGTAGAGAATTCCAAGCTCTAGCTCCATCGTATGAGAAACTTTTCTTTAACTTTTCAGTTTTTGGTTGAGGCAACTGCAGCGAGGTAGAAGAGCCCCTGAGGTCGTATTGAGTAATATTTCTCTTTTGTTCAAACAGTTCCGCAAGCGAGCTCGGAGCCAGGTTATTTAAAACCTTGTACATTATTTTTGCTTTGGACTTGGCTCGTCGAGTCTCAAGGGTTTCCCATCCTAACGCTTTTATTGCTTCTGGTCCAGAAATATCATTTCCAAAGTTCATTATGACTCTAGCAGCTCTATTTTGGAGTTTTTGAAGCCTGTTTGAAAGTCCGACACCCAAGGTACCCCATACCTCACTGCAATAATCAAAATGAGGATTAATTAAGGCATTGTAGATAGAAATCAAAGTGTCTCGATCAACGAAATCACGAATTTTCCTGATAGCTCCTATTCCCGAGGTAACTTTTTTAGCAACTTTATCAATGTGTCTATTCCAAGATAATTTATCATCAAGTTCTACTCCAAGTACGGTAGCGTTACAGACTTGTTTAATTTTTTTATGATTAATTTTGAGATCTGGCTGTGTAACAAGGTTGTTTAGTTTACGAGCTGAACCTATGAGTATAAATTCTGTTTTTGTAACATTAAGGCTCAGTTTATTGGCCAAAAGCCACTCATTTATGCATGCAAGATCACTATTCATGTTCAACTCAATTTCCTGAATACTTTCACCAGCTACTGTAAGATTAGTATCGTCGGCAAACAGCCGAGGAGTAGCCTGATTTAAACATTCTGGAAGATCATTTTGTATACAAGGAAAAAGAGAGGGCCAAGAATAGACCCTTGGGGAATACCACATGTAACACGCCTTTCAGTTGACATAAGGTCCCCCAACTGACATTTTTGATTACGATCAGATAAGTATGAACGTATCATCGACAGAGCACTTCCCGTTATGCCATAAAGTTCTAATTTGCTCAACAGAATACCATGGTCGATTGTATCAAATGCCTTCTTAAGATCTAACAAAACAACCAAATTAAACTTTTTCCGGTCCATATTAACATACCAACTGTTCGTACTATCTAATAGTGCCGAAGCAGTGGAGTGAAATTTGCGAAAGCCAAATTGGTGTTCAGAAAGTAAAGAGTCACTAAGATATTGGTATATCTGGTCATACATTATTCTTTCCATTATTTTGCTAATTGAAGGCAATATTGAAATTGGCCTATAATTCTCTGTTAAATTCCGCGGGCCTTTTTTGTGAATTGGTACAAGTCTTGCCATTTTCCATTCATATGGAAAGCAATTTGAAATCAAGCCATGATTAAAAATATGCGTAAGTGATGGGGCAATAGTATTAGCAGCAACTTTTAAAATTTTACCAGATATTTTATCAAGACCAGCTGCTTTACAATTTGATAAGCCTTTCAAAAGCTTAACTACTTTACCCACTGACACCAGCCTAAAACGATCCATTTTAGATTGAGCAGATTTCACAAATGTTTTAAACGAGGTATTGGATTCGTCGATAGAATTAGCCAGGCTAGGGCCAATATTGGTGAAATATTCATTAAAGGCATTAGCTATTTCTTCATTAGAAGTAATTTTAGAATCATTAATCTTCAATTCATTTACAATGGTCTCATTAGAAGATCGGCCTAATAAATCATTGATTGTTTTCCATGCCTCTTTAGGATTATTATTTTGTTGAGCTATTTTGTTACGATAATATTCAGCCTTAGCATGTCGTAAAGCAATATTGACCAGATTCCTGGATGTTTTGTACACATCCCAATCGGTACTTTGTTTAGTAATCATTGCTTTACGTTTCGTTTTATCTCTTTCAAATATAAGTTTTTTAATATCAGCGGTAACCCACGGGACACTAGACGACCGTTTTCTAATATGTTGAATTGGGGCATGTTTATCAAGAACTCCAGAAATAGTTCCTTCCAACAGGCCCACATAGAATCTGTATCTGACTTTTGTACAATTTGTTCCCAAGATTGGGTAAGAAGATCCTCATTAAAACGCTCTTCATTAAATCTTTTCATGTTTCTAACTTCGACCTTTTTAGCTTTTTTTCGGGTACTTAAAACAGGATTTATTTTCCTAATACCATAGATTAAGCTATGGTCACTAATTCCTGTGTGTATTACTCCAGACTGAACAATTTTTTCTGGCATAGATGTTATATAATGATCTATAAGAGTGCAGGAACTAGTCGTTATTCGTGTAGCCTCAGTAATGAGCTGAGATAATTGATATGTTTCAAGAATTCCTTTAAGTGTGTTAGTTGGTTGATTAGAAATATTCGCCAACATATTACAATTTAGGTCTCCTAGGATGTGAAGTTCTTTATTTTCGTCATCAATCATTTTAATCATTTTTTCAAATGTTAAGAAAAACTCAGATGTAGAGCTCGGTGGACGATAAACGGATGCAACGATAAAATTTCGAGAATTTGGTTTAGAAATTTCCAAACAAATTGCTTCAATATCATCAGGGACCAGATCATTTCGGATTTTATAACTGATAGTACTACGGAGGTAGATACAAACACCTCCCCCTCTACGTGATCTGTCGTTTCTGACGATATCGTAGCCACGAATTTTGACTAGACCATCCGAGATAGATGAATCCAGTCTAGTTTCATTCAGAGCAAGCAGATCAAAATGGAGAAAGAGTCTAGATATGCGCAATTCATCAACATGTTTCGGAAGACTGACTATATTAAGTAATGCCATTTTAAACCCCCTAGTATTAAGACAACTCGGAATTAAATTCGGATTTAAATTTGAGATAAATTCTCCAGAATCAGTATTCACACTCTCAAATTGTCAATTTGCAATAGCAAGCTTAAAATTATTTTGTAACAGCAAACTGCCAGAGTGATTTAAATGTAATCCTCTGGCATTTAAATGTGTAGTCCTAATATTAGAGTTTGCTATAAAATACCAATTATTTTGGTCACACATAGATTTGACCAATTTATTCGTTTCTCTTACCCTGCTTGAGGCAGACATATCATCTGATCTTGTTATGATCCCCGAAATAATGATCTCAATATCTGGACACTGTTGTTCAATAGAATGTGCAAGATTGGTTATACCATCAGCAACAGTCGTGGCTTCATCGTTACGTAAGTTGTTAGTCCCAATGTGGAGAATAATTTTATCAGGTTTTTCTTTCGAAGAATTGGTTTTATAAAGTCAGTCATATCTTCGATACTGGCGCCGGAAAATGATTTAGCCGTAACACGGTTGGTCGCACTTGACATCTCCCAGCCTTTCACGTATTTGGTCATAGAATCACCGACAATAACCGTGTTACTTTTTGTTTTCTTATTATGCCCACCCTTTCTTCCAGCAGCCGATTTTATCGAACTTGATTTATCATCTATAGGTTGTCTATCTTCGAGGCCTTCCTTAACAGCTACGTCTACGTTCGTCTCCGGTATTTCCTCGTCCTCTATATGCAGAATAGAGTACTTGTTTTTCAGACATGGGGGATGATAATGACTGGATTTATTTATAGAAGTTGAAGTGGCCGCACGCCAAGAGTTTGATGTTTGATCCACTTGGTTGGTTTCTTTTGTGTTGTGTGCACTATTTACATTAGATTGGATGAATGCTCGGTCTTCGTTCAACAAACGGATGGCTGTCAATAAACTGGCTTTATCATTTTCAGCAGCTGTTAATTTCGTGTTTAACTCAGAAATGACACTCTTGTAGCCATCTAAATCTTCTTTGAGCGATTTATTTTCCCGTTTCAGTGAAGTATTTTCCTGTACTAGATGATCTGTATCATTCTGGTTTTTGTAGACTTCGAGTGTATTTATAAGTTCATTTAGGACGAGTGATGATTCGGTTTGATGCCTTTCGAATTGATGGGTCAGCGAGTCCAGCCGTCTTGTAACATCGCGAAGAGAGAGATCTTCGCAGCTTTGCCTTTGCTCAATTTTTTTGGTCGACTCGTCAGGACATAAGTCATCAGAGGTTTTAGAGTTGTTGTGAGAGCCATCCGATTCCACCAACCGAGCCATTGACAAGTTTGATACGTCTAAGGATGTCAAAGGAGAATTCGCCATGAACTTATTAAGATAATTATTCTGAAGCGAAGGCATATGCGAGGGCGTAGATTCAATATCGCCAACACCCATATTGTGCTCGCCATCCGAAGAAATTATTGCTATTTGTTCTAGTATCTTTCTGTAATCCTCAAGCATAGGTCCTTCTAGCAATACGCTTCCATTTTCATAAAGTCGTATGGTGATGTTGTTCGTTTTTATTTGCTTGCAACCGCCACGAGGAACAGTCCACTTTCCCTTTATCTTTAATACATCTTTGACAAATTCTTGAAATAAATCAAGATCGCCTTCCCACTTAAATTTCCCACTGTTAAGAACAACTAGCGGATTTGTGGTTTTACTCGTTTCCATAGGATTATGTGCCATGACTTGTAAGAATATGTTTCTCGTTTATAGTTAGCGGAGCAAAATTCACACGTCTGCTCACGTCTGACACTATGCTCAATATGACAAGCAAAACTGAGTAACCTCATTCTCACCAAACAGAATGTAGATACAAATATAACAAGGTTACAGGAACTTCCTGTGTTATGTTTGCCTGAAGATTCTATTTTATATTTATCTCTATCTTCATGATATTGAACACTCTCCGACTTTTCGGTGAACCACAATTACCAATACCCTTTTATTTATAAAATAACATGTATATAACGCGTGCTCTGATTGGTCGAAACCCGTGTTTGGATCAGGCCATCCAAACACGGAAGACTATCGTGTTATTGTTATTTTATAAAACAATTACTTTATGGTTTCCGTGTTTGGATGGCCTGATCCAAACACTTGGGAATGTTGCTCGAGTTAAGAAAAGCTCGCAAAATCACTCGCCTTCGGCTCGAGATTTCGCGCGCTTTTCTTAACTCTCGCAACATTCCCGCGTGTTTGGATCAGGCCATCCAAATACGGAAACCATAAAGTAATTGTATAATCTCAAACGTGCGGTGCCAGTGTGGGTAGGGTATAGCAAATACGGTGGTTGACTGTTGTGTAAAACTACCTGAAAAATACAATGAGAACTTCGATGTTTCAAGGATGGTCCTTCGTCTGGAAGTTAGTAGAATGGGTCGGGGGAAAACATGTGCTTTTATAGTGAATACAAAAGCGACCACGTGATAAAAAATAAACCAATCAGATGGATTTAATCAAAACAAACTATAAACAAAATATGGAAATCACATCACAAAATATATTAGCATGCGCATATAAGAAGCAGCGAACAAAGATAACAAAGCAAGAATGACAAAAAACAAGGAACGAAATATTAGATAACATGAGATGTAGAGTATCTGCTGATGGCAGGCATAAACAGATAGGAGTTACATGTAAGAGAGGCGCTCATTAATGCCGAGAGGATGAATGGTGCCAAATTGGGAAATGAGACGCATTTCTTGGCTTTTGTAAATAAAAAAAGTAAATAACTAACCTCTGGATGTAAATATATGTAAATAATTATGTAAATGTTGCAAGAATTTAAGATAATAATGAGGTTAAATATTTCTTTAATGAACTGAATTGGCTTTGTCTTCTTTGTTATTTTTTAAACTATTAATAAATATCATCAGATGTTGGGAAATTAGAATTATAATCCCCCTGTAAGCCAATGGAGGTTTGTGAAAGTTGCAAAACTGTAGGGTGATGCCAGGCCCAACCCAACCGAAGGCTTAATGTGGTGATATTTAATTACTAATTTCTCATAATACCATGGTTAAGAAAATAGTGCCATGGCTGTAGGACAGAATGCCCTTTTCCTTCAGTGTGGCAATGGACATGGCTCACTAGGTCATGGCACCGCATAGTACTGTATCATAAATGCCCTGAATAGCATAGCACTTGATTGTTTTTTTTGTTTTCTTTATTCAACTTCGCCTCAATGGCAGGGAGTCCACAACAGCGTCAGCCAATTACTGTGGCCCCATTGTTAGTTCCTAAGGGTTAGTATTAGAGGGAGGGTACAAGCCAAGGTTCCGTTGGTCGATAACTGGATATAGAGCATGTACATGCCACAACACATGTTGGCCACACATATCGACAAACCTATGTGGACAATGATATAGGGTTATTTAGGTATAGTGTCACATATTAATGTGGCAGTGCACACATGACCTGTCATATAGGTGGCCATACTTGATACTGACAGTATAAACATATTTGCAATTTCAAACATAAATTTGCTAAAAAAGCATTCTAAAGTCTCGTTTTCCTATATTTACTATACCAAAGCTAGAAATTAACGTTTCTTACCGTTAATTTGTGTTAAGAATGAAGCAATAAACCCACGGGAATCTTTCAGAATGTGAAATAAATTATATAAAAATATTTCTGAGCTCTGTTCAGTCACCAGTGCGCCATTGTTAAAATATAAATGCCGAAAACTTTTACTGTAGTTTATGCCCTAAATAACTTCAGGTTTTAAGCATTTATTCTTCGATAACGATATCAAATTGAATCCAGTTTCGAAATACTTTTATAAAGACCTTTAAAGGTAGGTTACAGTCGATTCTGCGCATGCGCGGGCTGTGTTTACATTTTTTGTTTTTGTTTTGAACCACATTGACTATATAACATGAAGTATATAACAGGTGTTCGGAACACGATTCAGTGCATTCGACATAATTTGCGACGTAAGGAGTGCAATGTTTCACAATTTGTACTTCACTGAATCTTTATACGACTTTTAATTAAAAAATCGTGAATAAAGAGGCCGCTTTGAACCTTGTGCGGTCAGCTAGATCAAAAGGCAACAGCCAGAGCGACGAAATCCCGAAAGTGCGAGTTCCATCATTGAATGATAATTTGTGTTTACTTTTGGAATTTAATGACTTGGAAATGTTATAAATGTGTATAATCATGAAAATATTTCATGTGGAGTAGTGGCGATCTAGTGGCGTATCAGCGATCAGTGGCGTAGCCAGCCCGCCGATTTGGTCCCGCTACGCAATTTCAAATCATCATTATTCATTTCATTAGAAATTTATTGTTTTCACCGTCAATGAACACGACCAAATTTACATAGAGGGTCTAAATCGGCGGGCTGGCTACGCTACTGCACGCGATATCCATGCGTTTGAGTTGGAGCCTGTGTACGAGGCTGGAAGTTGACAACGACAAATCTCTCTTTCTCACTGCGCCACTCCTCACTACGGCATTTTTTGTGACAAGCAGGGAACCACACTAAATATAATCAGAGTGTGTTCATTTTGAAGTTGAGGGTGGTTTTTGAAGGGTTTTTAACGACATTTCGATGGATGGGATTTTAATTAATGCAGTATTCGATATGTTTTTATTTTAATTGATTCACAATCTAATTAACATGTGCAAATTTTTCCTTTTCTTAATTCCCAAAACTCAAAGTGACATGCTAATGGTTTCGAGTGGAATTTGAAAAAAAAACATGCACATGCACCAGTGAGTTTTTCAAAGACGATCAAAATTGCACGAGTCCGAAAAACGAGTGCAATTTGACGTCTTTGAAAACTCACGAGTGTTTCTTTTTCCAAATTTCACGAGAAACCATACTATTACTTATTAATAATATACGTGAAACAATTACACGCTTTGATAACACTTGTGCACTCATCACCTATGCCGTTTAAGCATTGTTTTCGTTGCTTGTTAGCAAATGTTTTCAGTCTATGTGCTCCTTGAACTTAAATTGTCAGTCTATTCACATGCGATTTGTCGATTTTCCATTGAAAGTGTAGAAAAAGTGAAAATTTACATTGCTAATATCCGCCGCCATGTTGATTTTTCTTGCCTCGTTTCCAGGCTCTGATCTTGTTTTGTTAATTTGCACTGCTGTAATTGCACAGTGTGCAATTTCAAAAACAATTGCACTGCTCTTATCCAATCAGAATTGAGTATTTTTTTCATCTATATTATTACACTTGTTAAAATACCTGTATGGAGGCGAGTTTCAAAATAAAGATGGATATATTTATTAGGACGAGTCGTTACCCAAAGGCTTAAATTCGTAAATTATTGCATTTTATCTCGAATATTTACCGATTTCGAAGGTCTATTTGTTTTAGTAAAAAGGCCAAGACTCGACTGGCTGAACAGCAATATATTGTGTTACATGAGTGGCAACCGGACGTGTAGTACTGATTCGTATGTAATCTAAACATATGTGGTTCAGTGGTTGCTGCCTGTCTGTAACACAACATAAACAGATTGTCAGTTTGGCTTCTTTTTGAAAGGTGGTGTATTGATGTATTTGCGCGACATTTCTTCTTTGCATATCATTTTGAATTATTAAACTAACCAACAATTAAATAGGCGTGTAAATCTAATTATCCTCACAACCTTTCTCACTTTCTGTTATTCTGCATTTCTGCTTATAAATGTTCCGTTTACATTTATAACAAAATTTCAATCGTAGATACAGATACTTGATCATCCATTACAGTGATTTCACGCTATTTGCCAACCAAAGTCCAAACGCTTATCTTACCCTACATTTCATAATGTCTATAATAACTTGCCTGAACTGTCAAAATCGGGTAAAATTCACTGGCAAAATTAAAAAAAACTGGAAAAGTAACGAAATACTTTGCAACAAAATGAAAATAGCGAAGTAAAACTTTCATTATAAAATGACTTCGTTCCAAGTAAAAGTACTATCTCAAAGATATACTTCGTTACATGCCCATTACTCAAAAATAATACTCAAGTACAGTAACGAAATACATTTACTTTGTTTCTTGCCACCCCTGGCTGTGACGAACAGCATCTTTACAAACTGGCTTCGCATAAACCTGTCGTTTCCTCTTCTGCGATCTGCCATTCCATGTGTCCGTGGCTCTCGAAGCCTGCGGAAAAGATGTGTTGATCAAGGGAAGATAGAGATTGCCTGTGCAATAACTTTGAATGACACTGGTTTTCCAGACAATTGAATTATTAACTTGTTTAAAAAGACTTTAAAATAAATTAGTATTGAAAGATCAGATTTTTTGTCAGATTTGAGTTAGTCAGTTGCATTGTGTTTATCTAAATAAGATCGAATATATTCTGTTCCAGTTGAATTTTAAACTTAACTTAAATCACCTGCAAGAAAGATCGAGAAAGTTGAATTTTCTTAAATTTTGAAAAAAATTTATTGGATGGAATATCATGGAAAGGCTTTTGGGATCGTTTATGGGAGGAAGAGGGGCTGGTGGAAATAGGTGGTGGGCCATCCAAAAGAAGATGGCCTTAAAGGGGTAGGCCACAATATTAGTTCTGTTGATAGAATGTGAACCTAAAAGCACACAGAATGGCCATTCTGGGCTACTTAAATTTAGAATTTTCTGGGGGGGGCATGCCCCCGAACCCCCCTAGCTATTTAAGAACCATATAATGACTACGCATTTAGGTTCAATCTTCCAACTGCTGTTCAAATAGATTGTGAAACAGTTGGAGTAACATATTACAACATAGTTACCGCCTCTTCTATCTGTTGCTAGGTATAACTTGAAAATATATTTAAGGTATTAAAAGTCAACCAATGATCACAAAACTTTTTGGTCACAGAAACGAGTTTTTAAAGTTACATGTACTTTGGAATTTTTACAGGAGATAGGGGTGAAGTTCATCTAAAAAATATCATGGTTTAGGTGTGGGCCACTGAGTAAAAGTTGAGTGTGAAGGAGTGGGCCTAGCCTGCTCGCAGCCTCCAACGATCCCTTTTGTAGATTGAAATTTCGAGAGAAAATTACATACATCTATAAATTTTTTTCTTTCAAGTCTTTGAAAGCCTACTTTATACTTCTCTTGAGTTCTATTGGCCCGTCACGATACCCAATAATGATCCACTTTCAGCCACAGGTTTTATCCAGTTATCCTGTTATATATAGATCAGTGGCTTTGCACATAGCTCGGAAGTCCGAATCTCTCTCCTCCGCAGAGCCTCCTTAGTATTTACAAATAACTTACATCAAGTTTCTTGAATAAAAGTGAGCGCGCGGGGAGTGATGGGAAGATTGAAATGAAGGCGAGGAGGCTCTGCCAGTGCCAGATAATGCAAAAAAGTATGGTTTTCGAACCAAACTTTTTGTTTGACTGCTTTGACATCTTTTTAAACCTGAAATGGACGGAAATGTGGTAGAAATTGAAATAAATCTTCATAATCTGAGTATCGAAGGTCAGTGGAGTCATTTTTATAAAGAAATTTTGCAATTTAGAGGATATTTTCAGTCAACATATCCATATTCATTTGCAATTTCTCGCTATTTTTCGGTGCAAATTGACAGAAGAAGATATTAATGTTGGATTCACTCCAGGAGAGTCAAGTACGCCTGAAAAGGAAAGTGGAAAACATCTCTTAACACCCTCGAAGGTTGATATCGAACCGCCATATTTATTACATTAACTGGCAGAGGCTACTTTTATTTCTCTCTTCCCATCACTCCCTGCACGCTCACTTTTCCCTCACTAGAAACTTCATGTAAGCCTCTGCGGAGGAGAGAGGCTCGGAATTGTGTTACTGTTTGCCATTTGTGTATCATGCATTTGAATCCTGTTCAATCTGAGTTGTTGAAGGATAAAATGATGCTACAGTTTGCGAGATTGATATTAAGATTAGACAGGAGTATAGATTTACTTCTTTATTATGCCGAGAATGCCAGAAATAAGAGGAATAATGCCGCTTGATTGTACGTGAGATAAAATTGTGAACCATGATGAAAGCAGTGGTATGTGGTGACAGCATTCTCATTCAAGAGCAGAGGTAATATATAGTCTTTGGATATTTTACTATGATTGGAAAATTTCGGCAAGTCAAATGTGTCATTATGTGTGCTCGAATCGGGATTTCAGATTTAAATAGCAGCCTGGGCCCCTCCTGGCCCTGGGCCTAAAAAATTTCAAAATTGGTCGACCACGCATTTTTCGATTCATTTTGAGTCCCTGCATCGGTTCTGTGAGTATGATTCATAAATAATAAATAGTACCAGGGAAGTAATATATAGTGGAGTTAAAATTAGATTTGATAATGTTGTGCATAGATATTAAAGTTGCGAATGTTTACATACAGTCCTTTGCACTTAATGCATCAGTCAATTCCAGTTGCGACCACTCCCCCCCGGACAGTGCGGGCATTTGCAAGCACGCATTCACCCTGGGGCCGGGCATTTGTCAACATCGGGTAATGACCCCCGGACATTTGTCCTTTAGATAGACATAGTTGTTTAATATATTTAAAAGCTGCACATTGATTGTTTCGTCACCGATAAATAATATGTATACCAGGCTATTTTTCCAGGGTGCATTTGGTGTAATTAAATGCTACGCCAAAGATACGCCAAAGCAGTTGCAACTCTACGCCAACATCCCACCCTGGCCCATTCTTCCGACTCTCACCCATGCCAGGGCGTATTAATGTCTGTATGAGTCAGTTCTGCAAAAATTCCACACGTTTTAGGCCCATTTTTGAGAAGTTTAAAGTCATTCGCCGTTTAGTGACATTATTTTGGGCTGTTACCGTGTTACGCCGTTTGAATGGTTTCACATATTTATTATTTTATTGGTATTTATGCGCCGCCAAGTTAAAAACAGCGTACGCCACCACGCCAGGAAAGATGATTGTGCACCAGTACGCCAAGGCTTACTGTAACTACGCCGAAGATCTTCCGATTAGACTACACCAAATGCACCCTGGCTACATTTTCATTTGGATTCTTAAGTGTTTGGACATATAGGAACGAGTGTCGTTGTGCCTTAGCTGTTTACCCCACTGTGTAACGTCTTTATAGCCTGTATGTACTTACAAATATGAAATAGTCATCTTTAAAACAGGGAATGGGAATAGCAGTTCGATAGCATGTATCAACTGATTAGTGTCATGTTAAGGTCAAGGTGGTCATCCTTTGGGTAATATATTTAGCTATTTTCACTATTATAAATAATAATAAATAGCAAATAAGACTAAATACTTGAATTTATTCTGGTTACAAAATCTTAAAATTTGGCAAATTATTCCTTGAAACAAAAGCGTTCGGGCTCAGATGCACAATCGCCATAATTTCAAAACACAAACCTATGTTAAATGATCGGAATAACGAAACACAAATATGCGAAATTGTCAAGATTAACATTTCTGGACACTAAATATATAAAACATGAAGCATTTAATGCCATCTAAACATACAATGGTAATCTCTATGAAAATAGTTATATACTGATCAATGTGTTCAGTCTAATTCAGAAACATATATTGTTTGTAATATTTCAAATAAAGTGTTTTGATTTCATTTTAATGTTTGATCTGCATTCAGCATCTTTCTATGGCTCTGTGTCCTCAAACTACAATCCCAGTAGACGCATGTAAGGTTACAACTACGTTTCAGAAAGTTTAGTTTCAGTGATGTAACATGGCGCCTGCCCGGGACAACTGAAAATCGTTACAGAGTAGTAAATGTTTCTTTTTGTTGCCTGTTTGGACAAGTTGCTTTCTGTTTCAGCTTTACCAGAAAAGCTGGCCATCTTCAAGTCGTTTAATTTCTCCATGCACAATATAAAATGAGTAAAATATAGACCGCAGTACTCATTATATAAACTACAGTATTCTTTCTGCTGAATATTAATTACTCTTTTGATTTTGATTATTTTCTTTTCATATTGTTCATAGAATGTATACAATTTTAAATAGTTATTCTATATGCGGATTGAAGATTCTTACAATCATGTTGTTGAAGCGTGAGCATTTCAGTAATTTGTTTACATTTAAAAACCTAATGTTCTAACTTTCAAGCATAGCATTTCACAACAGTGAAAAATGTGTGCAAAAACGAAAGAAGATTGCAGTTGTATATACATGCAGTATACAGTATTTGGCCATTTATGTGTTGGTTTTTACAGGTGCTGTGTGTCATTCTATACTATGTATAATATATTCAACAAACACTGTATGTGCACATAAAGATTTGAGAAGTGATGCGATCATCTTTGCCCAACTTCTCTGGGACCTTTTGAACCTCCTAGGCCTTGAGTATTTTGCCCCCTTTGTCTGGAAGTTGAACACCTTGGGAAAAATTTAAAATATTAGGTGCATGTTGCTGCTGGTCACAGTGGGTACATTCATGACAATTGTTGTAGATAAAGAGGTTAGGGAGGTTGCAATAGCTGTAAAGTTCTTTCTGACCATACACCCAAAGCATTATCCTTTAGCCAACCCAAATTCATGTTGAGGCGGAACAGGGGGGGGGGGGGCTAGGGGATAGCCAGCATCCAGGAAAATGACTGTGCATAGATAGCGCAGTGCTACCTCAGGACTACATGTTCTGATACTCACTGGCATTCAAATTCAATGTCTCTGTTAATTGGATTACATTTTTAATTCACATGAAGTCCTAAGCTTTTAGTGTGCCCAATAGTAAGAATTGGCATGTTTAAAGATTTTATCTTTATTATTATAATGGCCAACTCAATTACCTTTGTTTGTTTACCCATAGGGAAAATGGGAAGTTTGCCCACTATCTCCACCCCTCTCTTAGGAAGATATCCCCCCTCTTAGTAAGATATCTTGAACAGGGACCTAAGGTGCCCCTTTGGAAGTGCCAATCTGAACCAGATTTCATCCACCCCCTGTGGACTTGATCAATTTTTAATTCATTTACTTGAGTGGTGTAGAGTTGCAGAACTTTCGTGAAGCAGCAAGAAGCAGAAACTGACCTGGTGGTTCACAACAGTTTGGTTTGTTCACTGCCCATCCCCCTCCCTCCCTTCCTTTGTCCTGGGATGCTATGTAAACACTACAGCTGATATTTTGAAACTGCTGGTTTCCTCTTAAGGTGGCTCCCTACAGTTAGTACAGTTTGAAACACGATCTATATAGATCAGATGTCACCTCGCGTGGAATCTTCGTGACCGGTAAAATTTTGAAACAACTCAAACAAGCCGCGGGAAGTTATTTTCGAGACTTTTCTGCGAAGAAACCACAACCTTTTTTCATTATAATCGTAAATCTTTGAAATTCAAGCAGTACGTATGTTGTTAACCAGTTTCTAAGCTTTCTTTTAGTATGTTTTTTTACGTATTTACGTTCAGTATTATCTTATATAATGTTCAAAATCTTCGACTTATTGCAGACTAAAAATTCTAAAATGATATTTTATACTCTGCTCAAGGCAGTCTAGAACTGTCAGAGTAATATAATTCTTTAAAGCAATCAGAAGTTTAAAAAATACTGCATACAACTACAGTACAGACAGTTATGACTTACGAGTTATCTTAAGAAAATTTGGAATTGTTTGAATATTTTGAAAAGTTTTCATACCGATTTCAACAGTAAAAACAAATTTAAGAGACGTTGGATTAATTCAATGGGTAAATCACCGACAAACCAGACCAGAAAAAGACCACCAACAAACAATCTTGGGTCCAACAAGCCAAGGGTAACGAAAACGAAGATAATTTTGCTCGCAATTGTACACCATTTCGGAAAAAAACAGCCTGTTTTACAGCCAGCGAGTGTCACGCACTCACGCGAAAGACAAGGACATGCGCAGATGCCGATCTTGTCGAAATGAAATTCTGTTTGCCCGCGTAAGTTTTGTGCGTGGCTTAATGGCTTTAGTTTTATTTCCTTCGGTGAAATTTTTTTAATTTTTGTATAGTGAACTTACAAGTCGCCTTTTTTAATATATCCAAATTTTAGAAAAATTTATAGATAAGTTTTCTCAGAATAGAAATTTGCGAATATCTAAAAAACTTATCCTACAACCTACCTTAATTTTTTGATATAATGTTCCGTTCAGTATTCCAAATTTACTTGCATTTTAAAAAAAAAATTAACCGAAGGAAATTCAAGTAATTTTATTTTTTGTCCCATTTATAGGATATGACTACTATAGTTCATACGCTATTGTTGCCATAGCAACGCGACTGTGGTATATTTAGAACCCATAGGTTGGACACATAACAGTTATATTATTAGTTATTACCCAAAAAGCAACTATATATTTCACAAACATGAAGATATGTGTTGCAATAGGGAGAGCACATTTTCACCCCTTGTTTTAATAATAACTGCAGGGAACCACCTTAAAGAACTAAATGATTATTCTCTGCTAAAAAGGGTTTTTAAAGCTGTGCATACTGACAACTGGCCTGCTTATCGAAAACTGCAAATAACACAGCCTGTTAGAAATCTTGGATCTACTATAGCTCCTAGGTTAGTTATGCCATTAATCACAAATACATTTCAGTATTCAGCTTCGAAGATATTTAATTATTTGCCAGTTCAGATAAGGAACTGTTTAGACTACAAACATTATCGCGCTATGTGTAAAGCCCTCCTTAAAGAGTGTGCTGTCTCTTCACTGATTAATATTTTTAGAACATTAGATTTAGCATAGTAATTTCTAAAGTTTTGATAGTTAGTGTTAATTTTTTAGTATGTAGTTTATCAGATGAAGAGCCTTGTAAGTGAATACTCAGACAATAAACCATTATTATTATTATTAAATGAAATGACCAAATATACGCTTTTACTGACAATTACCAATCTATCGAATTGGCATAACTACTTTAGATCTTTTAATTAAGTAACCTTGAAAATCATTTAGTTACTTTCCTTGAAGTGAACTCTGGAAAGAAGCTTTGTGTCATGGTTATAGTTAAGTTAACAACGTACATGTACCACTCAATTGTCTTAACGATAAGACTCAATCCAAAGAAGTATATTTGAACAAAAATATAATTTCTTTCTCGTGTTGTGTACGTTTAGTTTAGTCTTCAATGAGGTGTTTGGTGTTAAGCCGACAATGCCTTGGTCATTGGAAGAGTACGGAAACATATTGCAATGTTCCCGGAACCACCGTATTGTTTTTCATCAAGCCTTTCAGTTATGCATGGTGGACAATGTAAAGGTATGTATGCTGCTTTCAATTTGCCGATCTCCTTTCAAAATGCAGTTTATAGAGTGATTTGTTAATAGAGAGTATATTGGATTGCAATGCGGGCAGAGGTTTATACTCAGCTTATTGTTGAACTCTTTTTTCATTACCAACGAATACACAACGCCTTTTAAACGAGCAGCAATGAAATGGTGATGTGTTGGAGCCTGCTGTATTAGTTAGTGCATTTACAAACCTATATTCATGTACCATCAGGCCTTCAGCGTCAGCAGTGCCGTCGGTCAAAATATCCGGTGTCTTTCAGCATGGGTCGGACATTTTTCTAATTATGTCCGATGGCGCTTGAATTTTCTAGCCCCCCAACGAAACCAATCCTCCTCCGCAACTGGCTCACACTAGTTTGTTTTCATTTACTTCTAATTGGTATATCTTCAATGTTCAGGATAGGGATACCGCAACCCTACAGATATTTCACTCTTCGTGATAGACGTGATGGAATATTGGAGCGTGCATTCACAGAAAATTTTGACATAATACCGTATACAGGAGGGCGACAGTCACATTTCCAGAGACTGGGTAGTTTATATATTTATCAATTATTTGTATAAACAAATTATAACAATTCTAATTTTTAGAACGATTTTGAAATCCGTTTGAATTGATTTGTTTGATCTGACACTGCTTAATAAAAGTATACAAATGAAACTAAAAGCCAAGAATCAACTTACTTAGTTACTTAATTTAACATTTATCTTTCACTATATACTTTCCGTCGTAGATTGTGATTACTCATGTTACTAAATAATACCAAGGCCAACCACCTTGCCTGCAAAACATCTGATTTTCACCAGGTTAATTATCTTGGAACGAAAATTTCTCTAATCAAATCCCTTCGACCTCGGTGTAAACTATAAATATTGTCTAGGTATGTACTGTATATCGCTATGTCCACACTAATTACATTGATTTGTTTACAAACAGGTTTGTCCTATCGTGAAATATTCTTTATAATAATGGCGGTGTGGTTGGTCTAGCCAGAAACAATAAATGTGTGGTAAGTGATGAAGCTGTCGCTGTAGTTGACGGCATACAGCATTCACAGACGTATGACAGTATTTTGCTTGTTAACGTAAAGCGATGAAAAAGTTGTGTGAGTGCTATTGTTGTGTCGTAGTTCAATAACAGGGTAGGGAATTATAGCATTCTGCGTTCGGATACAGTATATTTTAAGGCCGGCTTTGTATCAATGCCCTGTTAAATTAAATGACCAAATACGCTGCAACTGAAATTTATATAAAAATAAAATTGGTATAATTAAATTGTGAAATTTCAAGAATAACCTTTTACATAGAATTACCAACTTTACTAGAAAATCATTTGGCCTTGTGTAAAATTGATGTTGCTTTTGTCGGTAAGTCCCCGAACAAAAATAATTGTGTCGTGGAATACAGTTAAGTTTCCAAGTAATACTCAATTCTCTAAATGTTAAGGTATAGCTCAAAAATATTTTGAGCAAGAATACAACTTTTGTGTTTCGATTTTAGTGCATGGTGTCCCCCAAAGCATGCAGACATCCTGCATTCGTTATTTGTGCAGCACCTGGACACGTGTTACTGTTATTCTGGGCGATACAAAGGTATGTATGCTGGTTTTAACTAATCTGATTTCAAATTGTGCTTAGTATACAGAGTTCATATTTATTCTATAGCTGGAAATCTTTCATTAGCCAAATCTTTTTTTTTTATAAAAAAAGAACTGATCAATGAACAATTAAGATCGTGTGGCACGCAAGTTTTAACTGTCACATAGACGTATTTCACTAACATCAATATTTGAAATGTTAAGATTTGTAATTAGCTAATGAAAGGAAAACAGCCAATTTGTGTTTGATTTTGCGGCATAATAATATACCGTGCGAGGACAAACGTAACTAAGTACATTATCAAGTTATATACACTTGAGTTTATATATGAGTTGATAAATTTTACTTCTTTGTTATATTGTATGCTTTCGTCAACTTAAATAATAGGAACTAGGCGTGTGGGTTATCCAAAAGCAAATTTCAGTGGTGAATTCGTTATCAAATGGTTAATATGTGGGTGACAAGGTTTGGAATCCATGTATTTCAACTTTGAGGATTTATCACCCTTAAAGTGCTTGGCAAAATCGGCTGAAATCTCTCATGAAGATTATAGCGATTTCGTTTTGAGTGAATATATGAATGGGGTCAACTAGGACAAGTTAGATTATTTGTGTTGCCCTTTAGTCAATCTAGAAATCAAAGGACATTTTGCTACATTGATCTGTGAAATGCGAAATATGAAAGGGTATGATTTTTAGTCTATGTATAAATAATAGAGTCAAACGTCTAATTTTCAAATATACCCCTCCAAACTAAGAGATGGCATGCCGCTTGCTGTGAAGCATGATTTCGTTTATAGTTACTTTAACATTTGAGTATTTGATTAAAGGAAATTTAATTAATTTCATAGGTATCGTACAAAATATCAACACAGTCAAACGTATGTTATATATTATCTTGAAACCTTGGAAGTTTTAAATACAGTCCAAAATTTGGTTTTGGGAAGAATTGTCTATATAAGGTAAACAGCTACACTGCTTCTGGACAAAATTCCAGAATTCTATTTATTTATTTATCGATAGAAACATATTCAAAAACGGTAGCCATTTCAAGGGTTGATTTGTCTATATACACAAAACATCTACTAAATGTATTAACGAATTCGGTCAATACTCATTTCGGACCGAACTGTTCTGACCGTCCGTTCTCCGGTGAGAATTAAGTTGAGTATCAAGAAGCAGCAAATAGAATGCCATAAAGAATACGAGAAAGCATCTAGACGAACGATATTGCCCGTTCAGACTTCATAAATGTCGTGACGGCTCTGTTTACCGTTAAAGTGTATCCTGAAACTCGAAACAAATGGATTTATTTAATGCTGGGCGGGGCGAGGGGAGGGGGTGGAATTGTAAGGAAATAACGTCGTGATGCTCTAATTTTCAAAATATATGCCTGTCAGTTTATCAAGCTAAAAAAGTCCGCATCTACATTGGCAAATCTCAACGATCTAGAGATATATCAAAGTATAACTCTCTCTATCACCATACTAGTACAGGTTTACTAACACCGCATTGTAACCAGATTTAGCATAATTATGCTAGTTTAGCATAATTTCATCATTTGGAGACGTGTATTAGCATAATGAAAAATTTAGCATAACTCTAGCATAAACTTACAGATTCAGCATAATGTAAGAACAATGTTGGGACATCTTTCTTTAAATGTTATTTTAGAAAGAAAGTTTAAAAAATCTGCCCAATACTGGTTAATTGTAGCCAAATTAATGCGCTCAGACAGTCAGACTAGTCTCTAGTCTTGTACTTCTTGCTCTATTTCTCATTACCATGACGTTTGAGGATCATGACATTATTGTGCTCGTGCTGCATGGTTTTCACCTGAAGTTTGCGAGAATAAAGATGCCAGCAGCACTGTAGCTTGTTTAAAATGCTAAAATGTTTTCATTTTATAATTACTTTACAAATTAATAGTAACATTTTAAAGTAAATTCAAACGGTTCCGCTTTTTAGCATAATTTATCTCATAATTTTAGTCGGCTGTTTAGCATAATTAATTTTTAGAATCTGGTCACACTGTAACGCCTTGGCAGGATATCTCTCTATAGGATTCTAATGAAATCTACGGCAATTTATTTAAGATTTGTGTGCTTGGCGCAACACACCTCTGAATTTTTCTACTACTCATTGTAATTTGATGTAAGCATGTCATGACATTTCCTTACCCTTAGGTAATAAAATATTTGAGAGACACGTGACCAGGGCGCAAACAAAGCAAAGACTTGTGTTCTTTGTAACACACAATCACGAACGAATTTTTTTGATCATTGTAATTGACGTTTAAACTTTTCAAGTGGAAGCATGTCATATGACATTTCCCCCTTACCCCCTTAGGCAGGATTTTCGTCCGATCCACAAGAGGCAACAGCCTGGGAACGAGGTTACTTACAGTTGAAAAAATAGATTACAATAGTTTTAAGGTGTTTCCCTACAGTTCTGTGAAGCTTTGGGCACTTTTCAGGAAATTTCGCTTTCAACCAAATTTATATTTGCTACGCTTACGACAGGGCAAAATGAGCATTTCCAGGAATGCAAAGAGGTCTTGGACTGTCCATTTATGGAAAAACAGGAATAGTGTTGCTGTGGCAACCATGGCATCTCATCGTTTTCGCTTTTATTTTCTAATTTTAAATTGAATCGACAATTTTGCCTCTGTAAATTTTTCTGAAATTGTTTTGGAAGATTACTGCATGGTCAACCAGGGAATAACATTTGTCGGGTAGTTTATAAATAAGTTCAATTGCAGAGAAACCTATTTTGTAGAATTTTTTTAAATTTGGATGTTTTTCTTCTTGCCTTGTTTAACAATTGTGCAAAGTTTTAAAAATTCTCACCGAAGGAAACACGAGATAAACAGCTCGAAAGTGGATTTAAAGAAGTGCTGTTTTCGTTTATATCTTGCGAAATACCGAGAGTTATAAGATAATCTATACCTATCTAGAATCCTTGAACAACGGCGAGGATTTTTGTGTATAGTTTGTTGCTTTAGCATGTCTAGAACTCGACTTTTTTCTAGAAAGTTGGCGTACGTATTGATGTAAAAAATTGTCAGCCATGTTGAATTTGATTTTAATTGGTTTGAAATTATCCAATGAAAATGGTGGAATTTGCCACCCAAAAAACCGGAAGCTACACAATTTCGAGTTGTGACGTCACTTGCACAAGCCGAATAAATCGTGTTTCAAATTGTACTAACTGTAGGGAGCCACCTTAAATATAAGGAATGGACTCTAATATTCATAATTATAATGCGTTTAACATTGTAAGTGAAGAACTTCTTTGCTTTTGATTTTAGAAAACAAACATGTGGGAACCTGCTTTATCCTTAACATCAGAATTCATTTTAAACCACGGAGAGATAGGACGAAAAAGACGTCGCTAGAATCTGCTGCGACAGAGATCGCCACATTCATCAAACACAAAATACAGTACATGATCAGAATCGTGGAACCAGGGACAACATGCTGGAAGCAGTTTGTATATCTATATGCTGTGCAAGTAAGAATACTTAACATTGTCTCAGTCCAGGTTATCTAAGGATGAGAGTTTGTGAGAGCTCTCGTTTGGCCACTAAATCTCATCTTCTTGAAAAAACTTGCCAATATTGAATTTTTTTGTTTACAAACAAGAAATACTCGCTGATATTTTAAAATTCTATTAAGGCTTCAAAATAATCCTGGGGTCATACTATATATTCCAGTCCGGTCTCGTGCAACTTATAGACCTCTGCATGAGAGGACAGTTTTATCTCTCTCTCTTTCTAGTCGTAGTGAAGGGAAAACGTGTTTGATACAGAGTTTATGCATAACGTGCGTTTTCTGGTAATTGACATAGACAATTTTAGAATTGAAATATGTCTCAACATGAGACGCTTTCTTAAAATAAGTCAAGATTTTCCACTTTAGTATTTTTCTTAAACTTTTTGTCCTCTTTGATCCTTTTCAAACAGGAATTGGAAAATCGAATTTCTCGGATTTTCGGAATAGATAGCATGTGAGTAAGGAATTGCTAATTACCCTATATGGAAAAGTTCTTCGGAACACTTTTGTCACTATATTTGGCAGAAATTGAATTATCAATAATTGGCTTAGAGAGTGTTTCAACTAAATTTCAGAATTCTCATAGCATTTGATTCAGCAGAAATTGTTAAATATATAATTATGCAGAAAGTTTCCCAATATTCGAATGTTTTTTTGTGTTCCGTTCTGCAAAATGTTGGAAGTTATGTTGAAAAGTTGTACAGAATTTTGGAAATCGGCTTATTATTAATTATTAACTATTCGAAAGTGCACATTATGAAGAAGATGCAGTGTCGAATTTCGGAGTATTTCTTACATTTGATTCAGCAGAAATTGTTGGCTATTGTTGTTATGCAGAAATGTTGTTTCGAATTTTTATCCTTCAAGAAAAGTTTACCCAATTTTTCTAATATTGAAGAGTCGAGTTTAGCAGAAATTGTTAGCAATCGCGAATTAAGAAGCTGCTCCAAATTTAGGGAACTATTTATATACATTAAATTTATATACATAGCATATATTATCACTTTTCCTACAAGACCTTGCCAATTAGATGTTATAGGAAGGTTTTAAAGCCACTTTTTCACAAATGAGAAATAAATTTTAGGTGGTAGTGTGCTAATCATTTTGTCATGCAGAGTTCATACTACTCTTTCCGATCCTTTCTTTACAATCTGTGTGAGATGATAATCTAGGAAGAAAAGTTCCTCAGATGCTTGACAATAGTACTTTTCTCAATATCCTTTCACTCTCTGATATATCAAACCTGTTTAGTACACTTCGCTACTCTGATCTAACTGTAATATAATATTATAATTCCCCGATTGAATCACTCACAACCCAAAGTTTTGGCACTCGGGTCTGGTGACCTTATTGCGTCGTCTGCTGAGATCATGCTCTTTTGCAGTTTGTTCCACATTTTTGCACCTTACTGAAAATACTCCATGATAGATCCATTATTTTTTTCTCCAACAAACTAAATCCTCTGGAGTTGATTGAACAACAATTTGCAGACAAGTTAACTTTGTTCGCTACTTTGTGGTGATGATGGACTTTTGGTATATGGATAGGTCTGCTATCATGTCAACTTTGTTTCACAGTTGGTGGGGATGGTGCGGTTTTTCTACTGAACGTTGTCACAACAATACAGACATCACCTCTTGACTCTGGCTTTAGTGTGAGACATAGTGAAACAGCTACCATTGAATGAAATAGCTGTCATTGATAACTTAGCATTGAATCAGATAACTTCAGATCACCATGCTTCTGGAGAATCTTGCCCTTTAAAATTAATTTAAGTTATTATGCAATGTGACGTAGAAAGTGTACATTTACATATCAAACAAACACCAATATCTCGGGAATGAATAAGGATATGGAAAAACTTTAAAAAATGCTATACTATCATTTGAAAAGTTCTCTCTAATGAAAGTATAATTACATGCACATAAAATTCGAGTCATATGCCTTTAAGGCAAAGATCGGGGCAGGAAGTGCAAACATTTGTTGTTAAACCGGTTAGGGTATATTACAAAGTTTGCCAGTATCCTCGAGACAAGAGAAACTAAAAAAATACCGTACCTTATATGTACCTTGAAAAAAACCTGAAAGAGTTACTAAACATTTTCTTTAATCGTGTTATGAAATAATATTCCAATATCAAAATAACAATTAACCAAACTTATAACCTATACTTGCAAAACTAAATTTACATACAAATGTACCTTGTATACAGCTCAAGAAAGCAATATTTTCACCTACACACAGGTCATGCATACCCACAGTTAATAGAATACATGGTTTGAAGACTCGATGAAAGTACAATATAACTCATTAACTATGTTATTGTCCAGCTTTATGCAAGAATTTGGTCCTATCTCGTCACGTGTGTATTGTATTTTCGCCCAAATAACCAATAGCAATGTTTTGGTTGAGTTATCCAGCCGTAACTTGAACAATTGCTCGTTTAAACATTGCTGTTGGTTATGTTGGGAAAAATATAGCATGAGGTCTGAGGCCTTTCACATCTCTTGCCTTTTTAAACGCTTTGGTAGGTTGGTCATCTGCGACCAACTTGTCAGCATATCTTTGTGGTTGTGACATGATAGATCGCGCGACCATGTATTGAATGGCAGTGGTGAACATTGCACTGCGAATCAAAAACATCTCATCAACATCTTTGTCAAGCTGATTCTTGTCGTCGTATAAAAAACTCATCACCTTTTTGACATCTTCCGCTGTGGCTTCTCCTTCCGCTTTCATGTTTAGCCTCTCTAATGCCCCGGATATCGGCTCGATCGCGTCAAACAAGTTAGACAACTTGGAACTTTTAAGTAGCATGCTATTTTCTTCCTTTAGCAATTTTAGGTTTTCGAGTATGGTTTCTGCGAACTCACTCATCGCATTACGTGGGCGAAGGTACCACTTGCATGAGAGATGTGTTGGCTCTTCTATTCAATGTTCCCTGGTCAGGTGCTGCGTGAGATCTTCCATATGGTTGTAGGAAGTTTCCGGGACACTGGTTAAAATATCCTACTGATTTTGGTTTATCAGCGGTTGCTTTAGCTTGTTTGTACATCTGTGGGGTAAACATGGAAAGGATGAAGGTGTTATTTGACGTTGTTAATATTGACACAAGTTATCTATTTGAAATATGCTTTAAAATAGGCTGTGGTTTGGCACAGTAAAACACTACTTCAATAAATACAACTGTACTTGTTAAATTTTCTGATTTAAATTTTAAATGAATTGCAGTATTATGTAAACAATGGAGTACTGCTTCTTTTATTTCTGTAACTAACAGTAAGATAAATCAAAATTATTGTACAAGTCTACTTCAGCTCTATTGCATCACTGGTGTAAAAAAGTTAGTTTTCAAAGGTGTAAGGAAAAGTCACTAAGGTTTCTCACTCGGGAGAGATATACATACGCACTACCTGGCAGGATATTGTCAATATCAAACCACAGAATAGCTTTCGTTAGAGTTTGACCTTGCGCTTTGCACATTGTATTAGCATGGTCTATACGGAATGGATGACATGTTTTTTCCCCCGTGGAAGATTCAAAAGTCACAGGATACGTTGCAACTACTTTGTTTGTAGGCAGCTTTAGCATTACAGTTGCGTTTTGACATGCATGGACCAATGCAACACGTTTTGTGGCTTATTACCGTTTTGAGTAATCATAACTCTCATGCCTCTATAAATTGGTGTAATGTCACTGTCACTGTCCAGTTGGAAATACCCAAGTGGTTCATCATTTGCGAAAAGACTGGATGTTATTAAAGTGTTCAGTTTGTTTGCTGCTTGGTTAGTGAAAGTTAAGATGGTAGACTCAGGATTTGATTGAAATGCATCTATTACTCGCTGTGAATTAACTACACCATCTGGGCACAACACCATATACGAGAACATTTAAGAAAATATAAGGAAGAAAACGTTTAGATAACATGGTGTGGTTTCTCAAACATTGCATGTGAAGTATGTGAAAATTATGTAATAATAAACTAACTTAAACACCCTTTAGCCTTTTTAAAGTTTTTATGCCACCCAATATAAATGTGAACAATTAAAATGTGAACCATGAAATATCAAGGGCTGCCCACGTGAAAGCATGCCCAATGATGAAAATGATCTAGTAAAACTGAACAATGCGTTTCTTGAGGCCTGCGGACGTAAGGAATCACCGCTTTTGAAACATAAACTTATCTGAAATCTTGCTCAACATACTAGCTTCAACGCGTTGTCTCATTAACTTAAATTTATATTGTCTATAATTTGCTGTTAACAATATATGTTGAAAAATTGTTTCCGATATCATAGACAATTCGTCAATGATTATGAAGTCAAATCGTGATAAAAACCAGTTGCTTCGTCTAGGTGCTTCGTCTGAGCACGCAGGAATGGCAAAGGAACTATGAACTGTGTCACAACTTGTTTCATCATTTGTTTGAGCGCGATAACTGCTTGCTAGGAAACCTGTTGGTGTAGCTATTAACATGTTCACATCTTGTTCTAATAAGTGGGAGACACATGCTAATATGGCGTGCGATTTGCCTGTGCCGGGTTTCCCTGTTATCATGTTGGTCTTTGCCACTCAGTTTCTAAATGAAAGGGCAATGGTTGACTATGCTCTGTAATGTTATGGTTACCTTACCTTTATGATACCTAATCTTTGGTATCACTTTCCTCTGAATATTCTTGAATCGAATAATTTTGGATGTGATAGTGATTGCGTCTTTGAAAGACACAATTGCTTATATGCCTCAACTGCTGCTTGCTGTGCATCGAGTGATAAATTCCCTTGCAATGGCATGTGTATTGGTAAAAGCTGTGTTGGATTGACTATTTGCATTTGAGTTAAATAAAATCAATCGGACAAAGATGTCTTTATGACCTTGAATGGTGAAAAATGATGTTAGTTTGTCCTTGTTGGTCCAAAGGTTTGGAAAGTGATGTAGTCTAGGACCTGTATAGGAGTTTGTATGCGTTTCATTTAGCACAGGCAATCTCAACTGTTTTAGGGTAAAATGACCATGGCGGTCAACATGGCATATGTGCGAAAACCTGAATCCGGGACGAAAGTCCTGAAAATGACCCCGCCCTGAAACGGCATTGCCGACATAGCTCTAACTTCCGAAAAGCAAAAGCGACAGCCTTTCTGAAGTGCTTATAGTGTTTAGAAGGTTGCTTTTAGGGGTAGTTATTGGAAGGAAAAATTTGTCTAAGTATAATATTTTACAAGAAAATGACCATGCACCACCCCAGGTCAACTGCTAATTATCCATGAAATAACTAATATACCTGGCAGAGATTTCCTAACAATTTTTATCATGGGATGAAAAACTATGCTTAATTTAATATAATTATTGTAGATTTCATAAGGACATTGTTTTGTTTAAATATAATACATTTTATTTCACTTACCCCCCACCAAAACACGATTTCAGCCATATTTTGCCGTCTTGTTTGCTTTTTATCGCCGAGTCTCGCAAGTATCATCCAATTGTTGTACTTTTACATAATTATAGATGGCTAAAGAAGATTTCAACCAAGTTTCGTCAAGTTTTGAAGCAGTGCAGTGTATTTTATCTTCGATATTGTGCCCTTCGATATTTCGTCAAATAGCGGCCATTGCAATGCGTCGCCGCTTGTCTTCCCGATAAATGCCACTTCTTCGTCTTCATATGTATTTAGATTACAGTATCCAAGAGTACTTCATTGTAGAATAGTCCCAATCGAAAACTAGAGTAGTATAGTGCATTTGAAAGGAAAACCTCCC
>JADLSH010000301.1:0-17500 GCA_016169945.1 Trachythela sp. YZ-2020 | reverse complement strand
AATCGCTAGTGACACACCAAAACATATTAGCTATCCTTAGTATAAAAGTTTGCGTGTATCAGGTGTCATGTCAAGGTCAAGGTGGTCGACCTTGAGTAATAATATATTTGGTTATGGTGATATATTTTTTGCTGATTACTATGAAACTTTCTTTGTTTAATAATAATGGAACAATAACAATATTCAAAACCTTTTTTTGATCTCGTTTGTTAATATTATTTAACATTTTTGTACAGACCCAAGATATGTATTTTCTGTGACAAATTAAAAAATATTTTTAGTTAATAATAATCGAACAAATATAACAATATTTTGAATCAAATATAATATTCTTTTCTTTATTATAACTTTCTTAAAAAAAGTACAGATAATAGCTACTGGCTCAGTTCATGTTGTAGTCTAGCTAAATCAATTTTAGATCTTGCATTCGATAAAAGACATAATTCCCAAATCTAAGAACATTGTTTATGGTAAAATTGAAATCCAAAGTAAGGACTTTACACAAGTAGATTAAGAATTGTCCAATCTGGCTTCTTTCTTTTATTAATACTTTTTTGGATGTATTTTTATATTTTGGAAAACTAAACAGTATTTGCAATTTTCGTATATTTTGGTATTACAATAACCCTTATGATTTTGCGCAACTAAACAGTATTTGGAATAGTATTTGCAATAACACAACAGAACAGTGGTGTATTTATATCATCTTTAACAACTTTTTTAGCATCACTCACTGACGCCGTTCCCTCCGTCTTTCTGTTGAATGCGTTCAGATTATATATTATTGGATTGAAATGATTTTTTATCTTCTGAGTAATCGAACTATCGATAATTCCCTCCCCTTGCCCTTCTAGTATCGGAATATTGTTTGATATAGTATCGGAAAACTCCGATAGAGCTATTTCAGGGTGGCCAAGCCGTTCAGAGGTGAAAGGTTTTATTCTTGATATGATTGTCGATGGTGATGGTGCTTCTTTTGCTTCACCGCACAGCTCATGTTTACCGATTGGTACTAACGATTGAAAATATTGTGATGTACGTTGTCCGTTAACATCCTCTTCATATTCATTGTCGTCCACATCAGAAACGTTCGTCCATGCCTACGTCATAATGTTCCTCTCTTTTCCTAAGGCATATTTTCACACGACTTGCAAAAACCGGTGTTGCATTGGATCTTGAAAGTTGGATGCAACTACGAACGGCAGTTGTGATATATTGGAACTGGTAAGCACTCTGCGTTGAAACAGATGGAAATAGTCAGCCAGACTGGAGATGTGCCGCAAGGTTTCAACAAACCATACCTTGTGGCCCTGTTGTGTAAAGTAGGTACGAATATTTTTTTGGTTGGGACCAGAATCATTCAGTAAGGTGTATGCACCAGAAAAATACTTAATTTGCACAGGAAGGTCGTCAAGATTTCTATGGAAGAACTCCACTAGTGCTGAATGGGGGAAATTGAGAACTAAATGCTGTAGAAAGAACAAATCCTTAGGAGGAGAGACCTTCTTCACACCAACAAGCGTACACCCACTTTTATATTCGACATCCTTATTCTCATCAATTAGCCTGAGCCATTCAAGTAAAGATAGGTGGCGGTATTTAGTAGGTCTACGTAAGTATTTGAGATAGCATAAAATTTGGGCTCTTGAGGCTTGAGACATAAGAGATGCTTGTATGCAGCGTGATAAGGTCCAACGTGTACAGAGTAGAGAGCATCACTTTGAAAACTGTCATGCCATTTTGAAACATACGAAGTCACATAACGCAACAGCATGCCATGGCCGTCTGATGTTTGAACATCCATGTGGCATTTCAGGGATGGCATCAGCGAAGATATATATGAGGTTAAGCATGCATCATTGCTATAGATCGCCTGTGTGGGCTCATTTCTCATATGAATTGCACCGTTATCAGATTTGTGAAGTTTACTAACTTCATACGAAAGATCTGAATGACCCCAAGGAATATCTGCACGAAGAAGATTTAAGCGAATGCGTTTGATATCCTTTAGCCACACCAGAAAATGGACATGAACAGTGCCGCGGCCTTGGAATACAAAACGATAGAAGTATGTGTTTATGTTGTTATATGTTTATATGTTATTATTAGTTAAAGACATGATTTGTCCATTTTTTATCATTCGAGCCACAAAGGTAACCGCGAATGATTTGTTCCAATATATGTGTTCGACCTTTCCCAGTCAAAGGTCTTAACGAAACAAGCCACGGAGGAACAGGAAAAGACCATTCATACAGATGGAGGACCAAATTGCAAAACAGCATCAATTAGGCACCGATGCTGCCACTTCCAATACTCGCAGGAGAACGGTTTCGTTTCTAAAGCCCTAGCAGACGAACACATTCGATAGCGACCACTTGTCAATTCACCACACGGTTTTAAACAACCATAAATCGTAATGGAAATGCAGAAGATGCTGTAATCCAAAATTGGTGACTGAACTTTGTTAAGAAACGATATCTTGGTACTTAGTCGAAATGAGCGACCGTTTATGCCAGTTTCACACCACTCACGAGTTGGATAAAGATGGGGCCACAGGCAACACTCAACCTAGTGACTTTCACTAGATTTGTATCGATTGAGAAGCTGCAACGAGCCCTCTTTTTTCAACAAATTTTCTATAAGATGCTGCAATGTGTCTATTGCGCGAGGTGAAATCTGGGAGTGCGTCAATGTTTTCCAAAACAGACGTGGTGCTCCACGACAATTGAAAAATACCGTCTTTTTTACGATAACCGTTTTCAGCGCGGACATAATTTCCATTGTGAATTGTTAATGGGCGCAATGTGCAAATTTCAGTGAAGGTGTTTTCTTCGGTGAATGGTTGTTCTTTGAGGGTGGAGTGGACGAATCGCTGTCATCAGAGGAAGAAGACGAAGAAGAATTTGAGAAGACTTTCGGAACATTTGACGAAGCTTTTCTGGTTAGTGAAGGTGTCCCACTAGAGTTGGCTTGTTGAAATGCATGACTCCAATATGTATTGCTTCATTGTTGTGGGCGTTCCTTTTTGTTTGAATATGGCAGGCGGTTTGGAATTGGATGTCGCAAAAGCGAACTGCCAATTACATAGTTTGCTGAAACAGCGAATGGCTCCTGATGCTTGGAACATGGAGTCCATTATGTCATCGAGTTCATCGTTATCGAGAAGGGCTTTTAAAACCTTTTTGGCATCACCAGTTGTTGCAGAATTGTTGCCTTTCTTGTTTAGGCTTTGCAGGTTTTCCCAGATGGGATGAAAATGTTCCTTCAGCTTTGTTATCAGGGTGGCATCAACTGTTTTGTCCCCCCTTTCCTCCAGTAAATGTATATTTGCTAAAATTGTACACGCATACTCTGAAAGAGCTACATCCGGTCTCGTTAGCCATTCAGATGTAAATGGTTGGAGCCTATTGAAATTTTTTGCGGGCTCTGGAGCTTCCTTTGCCGCACCATAAGGTGTAATGAAACTTCTGATACACTGTTGCCACCATTTAACTCCAATTGGTTTTGCCGGCGAACTGGTAGGTGAAAATTTACTCATCTGCACAAAAATGAAGATATTTTACAACCTCATTACAATTCATCATTAAAATATAATGTAGTTTACAATGGAAGAGTACATAAAGTGATGAAAACAATTGAAAGCGATACTACAATAAGTTAATACTACAAAAAGAAACTAATTAGAGGTTTGTCACATTAAATCATTCTATAACCTCACTGAAATCCTTGAGAACAGAAATATGCCCAGATTGTCTTAAAACCGAAAAGAAATTCGTCGTATAATAATTGCTTACGTAACATTGATTGTTCGTAACAAATATTAGTCATCAGTTTATTTAGATGGTTGTGTTACTCCCGATAAAGAAATTATCAAAGAGAAACCGATAGAATATGTTGTTATATGAGGATGAGTTATTATAGTTAAAGACATGATTGGTCCATTTTTAGTGCAAAGTTTTTAACTTTGCAGTATTGTGACGAGGGGCGAAAATCACACGAGCTATACATAGACACAATTCTTCACAGTGTAAACTTTCCGGGGTGTTTGCGAAGATTCTCTATTGATACCGTATCTGTTAAACTTTGGAGTTGAAACTTTTAAGCACTTTCATGTTATCTTATAGCTCAGTTCGGTTGTATTCATGCAGTGTTTAATTAGATTTACGAACAACATTTGGGTTGTGGTATTAAACCCATAACAATCGTTTTATATATAATATTGGGTTGCTATGACCACCACGGTAGCTATGACCACCACGTGCGTTCAAGTCCACTGATCTAATAATATCACGGAACGAAAATACGAAATTTCGAAATATTTACCGCACAATGGTGGTGGGAGTGGGAATGTGATGGAAATACGATCAAATTTATAAATAAACGTTTTCATTTTGGCCTTATATATTCAATAGAATATTCATTATTGCAATATTTTTATAAATTCCGAGCGTAAGTTTCGCCTCAAACATGTCACATATTTTGGACTTTGGTAGTTGGTGCTGGTTATATATAAAAAGATTCAAGACCTGATGAGATCCCTTTGGCCTTAGTATACAGCATTGGATTTTACCAGCGATCTAAGGTAAGTCGACTTATGTACAATTTATACACGTTAATACGTAATACTGTATTGTTTGGCATGAATTTTAGTAGATAGTAGAAGTTGCTATACTCTGTCCGTAGACTTCAGTAGAGTGTAATTTGGTAGAGTTGGCTTAGAGTAGTGGAGTGTAGTATGAACTGCATAATTTTGAAATTTGACATTTGTTATAATATTAATAGAACAAACAAAATTATATTTCCTTTTATAATTTCTTCGTTCTGAACTTCAGGTATAAAGGTATTGGGCAATTTGCATTTTAAAATTTTTCACATCTCTGTTAGAAGTAAGCAGTTGTTTACAAAATGCGAATGGCATTTTGGTGAGGATGCGTCTGTATATATAACTAGGATGTATGATGCATTATATATACTTTTATTTGCTTAGTTCTTTATTTTAGTAGTCTGTGTACAACCGTAATCTCGAAATTTTTTATATGTACACGATGGAAAGCCAATAAATAAATAAATTTTGAAATAATCGAAGTCGAGTTGACATATTTGTAATTAGTTGAATAAACTAATCAAATATTGCAACCTGTAAACAAAAGACAATTTTATCTGCTTACTATAATATATTGCAAAAACATAAATCACCATCGCGAGTTTAGAAATACGAATGACTATGAAATATTACGTGCTTACATTGACAAGTGTACTGGCATGCTAGCTTTCTAAAAGCTTGTCACATTTCATCAATTTCTCAAGGGCAAATAAAAAATAGTAAAAATATTGCCAAATAAAAATTGCTCGTGTAAATACGCCGTGATATGCAAAATACCAACACAACAAATACAAATGTTTGATGCACAACAATTACGTACGCACTATAAACCTATGTAATACAGTAGCATTTGTCTTTTAAAGCCAAGAAGCTGAACAGGAGACCATTCATATGGGAGTAAATAGTAAGGAATACAGATGCTTGACCAAACTGCAAAACTGCATCTACAATGGGTTTGATGTTGCCACTTCCAATACTCAACAGAGAAAGAAGTTTGTGTCTTAATGACTCTAGCAGGGGAACACTCGTGGAAGCGACCACTTGACAGCAGCACCACTTGGCGGTTTTTGGTTGAGTCAACAGCTATAAATCGTAATGGAAGTGGAGAAGGTCATAGCTGGTGCTGTAATCTAGAATAGGTGGAAAGAAATTTGTTAAGTGAAAAGACCTAGTTTAAGTACTAAGTCGAGATTCTTTTACCATTTATGCTGGTTTTGCGCACCAGTTCTCGAGTAGGATGCGACCACAGGCAACACTCTCAAACGTTCTGCCTTTCAGTGCTTTGATATAAATCTACAAATCTTGCTCGTGAACTCACCAAGAGATAGTTATAAGCTCGCCAGGGCATCTTACTGGGCGATGCGAGATCTGGGAGTGCAGTGAATGTTCTCCCATAATAGACGAACTGCTCCACGACAACGGGAATATGCCGCCAGGGCTTTTTTTCTGATATGCCATTTTCTGCTCGAACATAATTGCCATTGTCAGTATTGTTAGTAAGCGCAAAACGCAAATCTCCGCGTTTGATAAATTCTTTTTAGAACATCTGGTATATCTTCCTCATTCGGTGACATGTAACGTTCATCTTACACAAGCATGTATTGGTTCGTGTCAACCTGTCTGAAACCCAAGTCGTGGCAGTAGGTCGCAGTATTGCTTTGAAATCCTCACAATATTTGTACAGGCGAAGCATGAATTATCCAAAATGTTAAGGTTCGCTTTATCTGAAGAGACGAATCGCGGTGCATTTTCACTGTTGACGGTTAATTGTTGTTGTGTGAAAGATGATTTTTTTGACAGTTATCTGTCTTTTGATTTTGTTCCTCAAGCGCTGCATTGGTAATTGTTTCGCAATGTCAAAAGTTATCATCGCCACCTATTTTTATCCATTGTCGTAAGCTCCAATATTGGGCTTTTCGATTCAAAGCTTCAAAACCACGTTGCAGCCATCTCCCAGCAGGGACATCAGATATAAGCCTAAATTATGCATTTTACCCACAATATATTGTATTATGCAAGATGTATACCATTTATGTTGTATTTTGCTATCAAGGATTTACATATTTTGCAGGTCATGTGAAGAAGTCAGCATGTAGAAATCTTGCTCTCATTGAAATCTATCTATATATTAATATATATATATATATATAGTAAAACAAAATAAAGTACAAACCCGAACTACTTCATTAAAACTTTAATTCACTACAAATCTGTTTCGTATGGCAAGCCGAGCCTACCACACTCATCAGAAATTTAACGCTAAGAAATTTGAATTAGGATTAATCTATAAAACGGATGACTCATATTACAAATACGTACACATAGCTAACTGTGATAAGTGTCTGTTAATTGTTTGTTAGTGATTGCTTAGTAAATGTTTCTTCCTGTGTCTATAAGTGGAGACAAGTTCAAGTGAGCTTAGTTTCGGGTGACAAATAATGATGTATTTTTCATGCAGGCATAGATTACATCTCTTCGTTATATTCGAGTATGGTTTGCATTGTTTTAGTATTTTCCAATTGATGGCGTAGTGGACATCTGATTCTTTCAATGTTGCAATTTTCACCTGATGAGTGTGGTAGGCTCGGCTTGCCATACGAAACAGATTTGTAGTGAATTAAAGTTTTAATGAAGTAGTTCGGGTTTGTACTTTATTTTGTTTTACTATTTCGCTCTGCCTTGGTATTGAGCACTCTATAGTCTATATGATTTTGAACTTGACACTAATATATATATATCAAATAGAGATCTTGTGTTTGTGTATCGAGAGTGCTCGATACCATCGGTATAAAATGTATAAAATAACTGGACACGGTTACACTTTTGACATTAGTTTATTGCATACAGTTCTGTTTCGTACAGGCGAACCTGCACTCATCAGTGCCAGACTAAATGTGACTTATAAAAATATCTACAGCACCACAAGCGTCATATTACATTTCCGATTAGTTTCAGTTTGGCCTATCTTATAATATTATGAAATTATATACTTAATTGGTTCTTTGCGTGTTTATCTCGTAGAGAAACTCCTTAGAAACTCCTAAACTTTTATATTTTATGCAAACCGGAGAACGCAACTTTGAATAAACGGAACGAACTAGTTAGTAAGTGTAGACATAAAGCGAAATTCCTGGTAAGGAGTTTCTCTACGAGATAAACACGCAAAGAACCAATTAAGTATATAATTTCATAATATTATAAGATAGGCCAAACTGAAACTAATCGGAAATGTAATATGACGCTTGTGGTGCTGTAGATATTTTTATAAGTCACATTTAGTCTGGCACTGTTAGTGCAGGTTCATATGTGAAACAGAACTGTATGCAATAAACTAATGTCAAAAGTGTAACCGTGTCCAGTTATTTTATATATATATATATATTTGTATGCGGATCGAGGTGTACGCATGCTCACTTGCAACATACACGCATGCGAGGAGAAGTGGTAACAAAATAAAATAACGAGGGAAATATAATACATTAAACAGACATATTATAATGAGAAAATACACATGCCATTTCAGATTAATTGCAGGTTACAAGGAATAAGACCTGTAGGTAAAATATTGAGTCAATGCATTCGCATATCAACATGATTTGCCAATGCGTTTTCGTTACGGATGAAAAAACACTTGTGAAATGTAGATATTTCACAGTATTCAATAAACATGTTTATATAGGCCTAAAAAACACAAAAATGGCACCATAATTCTGTTAAGTAAGAGCGAACTTAATCAAAACTTTATCTTGTACTGCACACGATGACAAAGCATTGTTGATATCAGTATATACAAATTCAAGCTACAATTCTGGACAAAACATCTGCAACCCTTCCAATTATTTGAAAAACTTTATCACTATCATGGCAAATTTAAACAGCCCCTTACGTTCCACCATTCAACGTTGATTCAGCCCCCAGAACATAGTTAAACTTCTTGTAGTACGTTCAACTTTGTAAAGTGGAGAGGGGGGGGGAGGGGGTTGGGGTTGTGAATAATTATTGCAGTGGTATAGTAATTAACGTCAAATAGGAAGAGAGTCGGTGATTGTTTTGGCCAGGATTGGAGTCTTCGACAAAAAAACGCCCGTTCATTAAATCCGCATTAAATCCCAATTGATTTCTGGCCGAATTGTTGGTACTACCGAGTACTTGAATGCGGAGTGTACGGTGTCAGTATCTATATCGTCTAAGAAATGCCGCAGAATAACGTTGTTTTGCAGGACAGCTATCAGGTTGAACAAGCACAGTTCGATCGTCTTCAATTGCCCGATGTATTGCCTGGTGTATTGCCTCTTTAACGCAATGCGTCTTTTCCGTTCCGGCTTTTCCTGTCAATCGTAACACCTGTTTCCAATCTACTGGGTCATGTTTACCGATTGGTCTGAACGATTGAACATGTTGTGTTGTTCGTTATCATGCTCTTCATATTCATCATCGTCCACATCAGAAACGTTCGCATAAAAATCGTCCATGCCTAGGTCATAATGTTCATCTCTTCCTAAGGCATATTGTATTGGATCTTGAAGTTGGATGCAACTACGAACGGCAGTTGTAATATATTGGAACTGGTAAGCATTTCCCAATTTGCACGTAAAGCCTGAGCCGCTTCGCTCATGGCGATTTTATGTCCGACATTCCGATGTATATATACAAACCTAACAGAACGCAACGATATTATTTTTCGTGTTTTTATTTTTATGTGTATTTTTACGTTTTTATTTTTTAGTGTTTGTCACCAAAAACAAATTCTTGTTTTCACACCGTTATAGTCCTTTAACTGAACATTTTTGACGACATGGAGACAATGACAATATGTTGCAGATAGTTGCAGATAGGTTCATTATCAACGTAAAATTTAACCGATCCAAAGATAATTTTTTGGGCGTTGTTTTGGTTTTTATTTTTTCTATTTTATATATATTTTTACGTTTTTATTTCATAGTGTTTGTTACCAAAAACTTTATGCACTAACATCCTTGTTTATACACCATTATAGTCCTTTACCTGTATCTTTTTGAGCTTATGGGGTCAATGACAGTTTGTTGCACATAGGAATGTCTTCTGCCATTATCAACATAAACTTTAACAGAACCCATTTTGCCGTTTTGTTTCTTATATACTTTTTGGCTTTTTATTTTTACGCTTTTACCTTTTAGTGTTTCTGACCAAAATGTATCTAGTTACATTTCTGTTATCACAAAACTATAGAATTTTCGAAACTTGTCATCCATGGCATGAATGTTATGTAACATAATGTCAAACTCAACCAAACACAGAATAACTTGTCAAGATGTACACAGTACCCTGTTTTTAACGCATAACAATGCAACATACATAGCACATATTGCGGATCAATATATTGGTGTATTAATGCTTCTTCTTATGTTTCTTTTATTTTGTTACTCCTGAAAAATACTGGAAAGTTCGTTCTCAGAACTCTACTCACTTTGCCAACCCTGTTTCCTATTTGCCAGAGCGATTGTTCTCATCATTTTTTCTCTTTGCGATACGTATTTCTTCCAGCTGTCATCATCAAATAATGGGTGACAATGGCTTTGAGTGTAATCAAGGTTTCATCATCTGATGCTTCCAGCTCAAAGCATTGAGAAAGCTTAGAATTTGTATAGACATTCTCTACTCACAGTTATAATATTTTGAATTAATGACCGTTCATTCCTTTCACTGACGGCATTTGTTTAAACGCTTTTGCTCCTTCGACAATCATGGCAAACGGGGCTATTACTCAGGATATTGAAGATTGCCTGGCCACAAGGAAGTGGATAGACATTGTACAAGTGTTGAACCAACAATAAATACCTCATTAATGAGATATAATCTTTCCTCATCTTCTTGGAAAAATTGCTTTAACATATCTACTATATGCTTCTCTTCACCTTTTTCACCCGAACCTTTCTCTAACGGCTTTAGCGATTCTAAAAGCGGACGAATGTTTTCGATGAAGTTTTTCACCTTTTTCTCATTAATTATTTTATAGTCACAGTTCAATAATGATTTCAAATTTTCCTCCACACTGCCAGCTAGTTCAGAAATGCCTACCTTAGGCCCTTTGAAGCTCACAATTGAAGGTTTGCAGCCTATTCCATATTGTCTGTTCATTAGGAGAACAAAATTTGGACGGTAAGGACGAACAAAATTTGTCGGAAATAAAGCATGTCACACCTGTGACGGTATAAAAATTCCTCATTTAGTTTCTTTTCGATAGTTCTTGCATCATTAGCGGAGTAAAAAAGAACAGTGTCGTCGGCATACATACTGCAATGAACTGTTGTTGATGGTAAATCATTCACTAATAAAATGGAAACTGTGGTACACCAGATGCGATTGATGTTCTGGTGGTTCATTGTTGCTATTAAATATAATAGCGTGGTCGATGGTTGAGTAGTTCTCGTGGGCTGCTTGATGAGTTGGGTGAAATGGAGCGTATTAAAAATTGCTTTTAACTGTTTACATTCGGCAATGTTGTGCTTGCTCACGTTAAAATTACAGTTAAAATTCCCTAAAACAATTTCTTCTCGGCTTTGAGCTCCTGCGACGTCTAAATTGTTTTCCAACTGAAACATAAAATTGTTATCGTAACAGCTCGAAGAGTTAGGCGGTCTATAAAATGTTCCAACTAAAATTCCCCCGAATTAGGCATTAAAAGGGTTTCTAAAATCAATGACCTCATTCAACTAAACTTATCTACATTTTTTGTAAGTTTTAAATGTTTTTTTCAAATTTTTTTATTTAATTTTTCTATGCTTATTGAATATATGAACTAAACTTATTTACATTTTTTTTTGTTTTTTCTCTCCATTTTTTCACCTTTTACATTTTTTAAGTATACATTTTTTGTAAGTTTTTACGGTTTTTTAAACCCACTACAATGTTTCCCTGTTTCACACAAGATATTTGCATTGGTATTTTCTAGGTTTTCCAAAAAACCATTTCCAGTTTGGCTAACCAGGCATACTGTATTTTTTCATATTGAATATCTAGATATATTAATCTTTAATGCGAATTTGGTCCTTTCCTTTGGTTTTCTCGGATGATTCTTTTGTTCCTTTTGACCTGCTCTCTTTTTCCCTCCTAGCCTTCCTCTGCTTCTCACACTTTCTTACCTCTCCTACATCAAACCTTTTTGCAACTGAGCCATAACATGTCGAACATCATGCATCATATGCTTACTCTGCTTGATCATGTCCTCAACTAGTAACAATGTTTCATTAAATTAACAAATTTGAGCTCATCACTTGCCCATGGCTTCTGATTCATGCTATCATCATATAATTCCTTTTTCCTTGCCATAAGAAGATCATATATCTCATTTAAAGATTTCATCGTTCCAATGAAGTGCTCTTTTGCAGACATCCTCAACTATAACATCAGAAGGGAAATCTTGGCATCTCTTGCAACTTATGTTCTCTTTGGAATTATCTCTTCATGATGCGATGATAGAACGTTTTGCATTTGTTTGCACTTGGTTACAATACCATATCTAAATATTCGCTGACCATCCAAATATGCCTGGAAGGTGGACTGTTTTGCAACAAGAGCAGATTCATACACTGCTTTCGTTATGGAATTGAAGTAAATCAATCTATCCAACTTCACATTTGGGATAAAAAACTTCTACCATGGTTTCTTTTCCTCAACTGTTCTTTGCAAAACACTTGAAATTTTCCACCAACAGTGGAAACCGCAGTAATTGGCGTAAGCTGTTGCGGTTGCCCTGCCAGTTGTGTTGTGTATGTCGACGTCTGTATTTCGTTGTATTATATTGTATTGTATTGTATTGTGATTTGTTGTTTAAATATGGCAAAGCAAGTAAAATAAAAATAAAATAAAAATAAATATGGCTCTAAGTAAAATAACACATAAAAATTTTAATATTTTCATACTCAGTAGATGTATTATCTTTCACATGTTCATAATGGTTGGTTACTTATACACAAGGTTGTCCCTTCACTGCTGTGTTTGTTTGAATTCCTCAGGAATTTACAGGCATGAAGTGTTATATGCAAATACGCACTAAACATGAAAATATTGTGTAGAAAATACCACAAACATACATTTTATTATATTTGAATTTTGAAAAATCCATAAAAATATAAACAAATAAGAGATTCAAAGTGACAGACCTACTTCTTTGAACTTTCCCTTGTTGACCTTGTTTAGTCGTCGTTTTGCTATTTGTACTTGAAATATCTTTAACCTTTTCAATATCTTCGAAACCAGTTTCTTTAAAAGTTGCGAGAGAAAGATTCCAAACTAGAATATTTATCCGCCATGACGAACCATATTTGAAGCTGACCAGTGAATATGATGAATATGCCGAATCCTGGTAACCTTAGCAAGCATATTGTAATATCGATGATGTAAGACCTTTTATCTTCAATTTGCGTTTTTTGTGGTAATTTTATTACTTTGTTTTGTTATGGCTGATATTGAGATCAAAAGTAATATATTTCAATAAATTGTAATGGAGATCGAAGGAAAAGTAATCGAAGGGCTGTCAAAAGCAATATGAAAGGACGGCCAAGGTTTCCGGAGTCAGAGCATTGAGAGAAGAACCAAGCAGGAGCAGAGTTGATAGCGAAAGCTCGTGTAACATGCGAGGGAAGCAGATATCTCAAAATTTGCATAAAATAAACATATTATAGAATCTTGAAACTGAGTTTGTGTTCAATTTGTGCCAGTTCATCGAAGCATTGAATTGTCTTTAACCACAAGTGAGTATTTTGACATTTGTTCGTGTAGTTTGTAATTAAATTTCATATTTTGGGAATAAATGTTACGAGCCAAACCAGTGCACGAGTGTGAACCTTACTATGTAGTCAATAGAGTCAATCTTAACAATAGTCAACAATGTCTGAAGCTGCACACGGGCTAGTCATAAAAAAGTACATGATAGATCTTAGTTATGTAAGATAATATAATATAATACAACGTCTCAATCAGAGAAGACCGCACAGGAACTTAGTAAAGCAAGATGCTTATGTCTCGGACAAATAGTACAACTAAGAATTAGTATAACTTAGTTATGTGAGATAATATAATACCATGGGTGTTAAAATAATTTGCAGACATACTAGCTTCGCCAATTACCAATATCTTGAACACGTCCTTTGTTGAATGCAAAGTACCTTCTGTGTGGAAGCTTGCTGGTGTCCCACCCTTATCTAATACGCCTACCATATGTGATGCAACATGAAAAACATATCTTGAAAAACATTGCTGAAGATGAATCAGATTTGATTCGAAATATAACATTTGGCCAAAATGTGGTAGGAATTTCCGCACGTAATACAAAAGTTACCAAATTTGCAAACTTTGCAAGGCTATATTTTCCGCATTTTACAACATTTCGCAACCAAACTTTGCAATTTTACTAATTTTAGTATGTTCTTTCCGGCAATATACTTTTTTTTGCCTAGATCAAAAATTAGTCTATAATGCAAATTGTCTATTGGTTCTCAGCTAATCAATTAATTGTTCAAAAGCAAAAGTTATGCTTCCAAGGTTCCAAGCAACGGCTATCAAGGTGCAATAGGCCCCAGTTATTTCTTTCCGGAATCTCCCTTCAATTGGCATCGTTAGTAAAGTATTTGGGTTTGACTTTTGATCCTAGCATAAACTGGCACGACCATGTAGACAATGATGCATCCAAAGTCTCCAGCAGATTAAATCTTCTGGGGAGAATTAGGAAATATCTTGATGTAGATACTCGTAAATATTTGCATAGTTCTTTCATTCAACCCTTGTATGAGTATTGTGACGTAATCTGGTCGAATGCACATAAAACGGTGCTTGACAGGCTTCTGGAATTACAAAAGAGAGAGGCTCGGATAATTTTGCAAAAGCGGGTTGGTTAGAGTAGATAGATGGGATCGATGGGATTTTCATAAATGTCTGGCGGTCTTTAAATCTCTTAAGGGTTTCTATCCTATAAATCTTAGGAATCTATTTGTTCTTAATTCTGATATACATAATTATAATACCCGTTCCCGATCACATATTCATCCTGTAAAAATTTCAAGTCAAGGTATAGATAGTTTTCGCATTCCACTGCTAAGCTATACAATAATTTGCGACTTCACTGATAAGTACTGTTCATATAATCGTAAGTCCTTAATCTTAGTGGGGGTTTTTCTGTTAATCACTGTACGTAGGTTTGCACAGCTTCCATGTAAGTAAGTGTCAATTTTTTTAATTTTGTGCTTAATAAAGTTTATTATTATTATTATTGTTAAAGAAATATTTCTAATTTGGGCATTGAGCAACTTGCATATATATGATAAGTTTTTCCAAAATTATTCTATTTTACAATTCTTAAGTGTATTATATTTTCATTTTGGTTTCGGATAGAAGAAAGTCAGGTAAAAATTATAATTGTGTTTCGTTGCTTTCTGGAAAGACAAATAATAATAGAGGAAACAGTTTGACAAGTTTTTCTCTTCTATTTTCCCCCATACATTACAATAACAACAAGAAGTTTGTAAGTTTTTCTTTAGTGACTATGTGTTTTCGTAAACGTAGCATCGTTAAGATTCTGAAAATAAGAAAGTAAAGAATATCCAAATATTTATTATCTTTATGACAAGTAAAAACTGGTGAACGAATGTGAGCTTTAATGTTTGTTAGCTGTAAATGTTTGATAACATTCATGAAACAAAACTACTCACGGAGCAAAGTTTCTGTTGTTTGCTTTTTTGTGTTTTCTTCTTGGTTTGTTCTTTGTGGATGGTGACGTCTCAACCTCGTCACTCGTGGTTGCAACATTTGCGACAGATTCGCCTTCTTCATCCAACATCTGTGCCAAATTGCGTTTTGCTGAATGTGTACCCGGTTCTACTGTCCGTTGTTCTTTGTTGGTGCACATCGAAGTTAGGTACTTTTTTACACCTTTTAAGGTGGGGTTTGCCTTGAATTCCGTTGTTTCTTTAGATGTTCCGACGGATTTTTGAGAATACGATTTTGGATTGGACAGAATGGTCTTGACTATTGAGTAATGTACTCCCAGCAAGTACATTGCCCTGCCTATCTGGAACATTGTGTCAAAGAAATTATCCGTTTCTTCATCACCCGACAACATGGTTTTCATGACAACCTTGACATCACTTGGAGTGGCTTCCTCTTCATTATTTAAAGTATTCAACTTCTTTGGCTCCTCAGGCTTAAATTTTCGAGAACACTTTCAAAATTTCTTGTACGAATGAGAGGTGAATCGGATTCACTCAAAAATTTTAGGTTTTCCTCCACGGTGTCGGCGAATTCACTGGCAGCAACGCGAGGGCGAACTAACAATTCGCAGTTCAATTGTTGCAGGCGGCGAAACATGGTCTCTTCTGAGGGTCGGCTGTCGGCCAAACCGTACGGTTTGAGGAAGTTGGTGGGAAAATGGTAAAAATAATGTACGGCTCTCGGAGATTCCGAGGATTTAACTTTTGCGTTGTACATCTAAACAATGAAGAATATTATATATTATTTATGAGGCACCTAACTTTATATATATGAAAGCATGTATGATTTTGGCAAAAAAAGAAAATTAAACAGCTTAATATATTAATGATGAATGTACAGAGAACGAAATATAGAATTTGGAATCATTATGATTTCAATTTATTGAAATTATGAAGTTGTGGGAAAATGCGCACAGGAAAATTTTGCTCGTTTTGTGAATTGCATGTGGTGAGGGTATGTGTCAATATATAGTTGATGTTTTTTAAAAGTAAACAGTTAAAAAATATTTATTTTTTTGTACAGTTTTTTCAACGTTTTTTCTTTTTTTTTAATTAAGGTTTAACAATATGAAAGAGAAAAGTGCAAAGATGAGAAAATACACACTTAACATTATAAGACGAAAGGATCGAGCATGGGCTTTTTTTCCAAGTAATTTGAGGTTCTTCAACAAATTTTTCTTCCATGGAGATATGATGATATACGATGATGTCGTTTGCTTTGATTCGGGAACGCACATGGTGGTAAACATTTCTTTCATTTCATGTCTTTTCGCCGTTGGAAATTATTGCAAAACCCGTCTTTGGTTGCCAAGCGCTCAGCATAAAATTGTGAGTCTGACATGAACTGTTGTGCGACCTTGTACTGTATGGACATGGTAAACATTGCGCCGCCGATCTTAAAGAAATCATTCATAATGTTATTGATTGACGATTCTTCATCACAGAGCATTGTGAAGATCGTGGTGATATCTTTGTGTTCCGGATCTTCATCCGTCTGACTGTTGAGACGTGTTAGCGCTGGCAGGTATTGGTCAAATTCTTCGGCGAATTTGGCCATGGTTTTTCACTTAGTGTTGGCGACATGGCATCTCGGAGGAAGATGAGATTTTCCGACATTGTTACACAGAATTGGCTCATGGCGAAATTTGGTCTAACGAGCCACTCGGAGGACATTGGGTTTATTCTCTTCCGTAAGGTTTCCGGAGTTGGACGGTGGCTTGCTAGACCGTACGGTCGTAGGAATTTGGAGGGGAAATGATTGTAGTAGAATACAGGTTTTGCCTTGTCTGTCGTGCTGACACAGGTTTTGCTTTGCCTCAACATCTGCAAAGAAATAAGATATATCTTAGTGTTCTTATAGTATCAGTATTTATCGTGACCAGAGAGGGTATACGTTGAAAACTTCAGAGTATATACCAATTTTATAAACAATGACATAATTGACAAGGTGTGTTATGGTGATGAAATATATGCCGGATAAGTCGCTGGTATAACATAAGCGATAGAGGTGGTTATGAGTGTTTACTTTTTGATACGCAAACAAAAAGGATGTTTTAGTACTGTTTATTTCATCGCAATTGTGCGACAGGGGCACTTCAGGAGAAGCGCATTTCAGCTGTGAGTGTCGAGTTCGATTCTCGCTTACGGCTATACT